>OU015500.1:103206067-103488567 GCA_907164885.2 Dolomedes plantarius
AACAAAAGAGCCATATCTTCCCCTGTCGGCTATTTTTGGAACTAATTTTCTTTATTTCACGGAAACTGTTTCCTATGTCGTCCTTAGTACCTCTATCAATTTTGGTGGAATTCCGACTGATAGATTGCGCTATAGATGGCTCTGAGTAGTGCCAGTTTTAAAAAAAATCACCCTGTATATATATATATATATATATATATATATATATATATATATATATATCCAGAGAGAGAGAGAGAAAAAAGTAAACGCAAAAAGTCTCAATGGAATGTCGATACCTAAACAAATTTGCATAGAAGCGAATCTAAATACACATAGAAGCACCACACTTTGTATATATATATATATATATATATATATATATATATATATATATATATATTCAAATACAAGTGCATGCAAACAAAAGTACTTACAAACATCTGTGGCATATACAACTGTACACATTTTTCGCTCAGTCGTTCCTTCAAACTAGAATATAAATACAAAATAGAAACACATTCTTTTGTAGCTTTAAATATATATACATGCATATATATTTGTCACCATTATAAAAAACGCGAGATTTATCTTGTCTCCAAATATTCCTTTATCATTTTTTTCTTCTGATAAAAATAACAGTCCTATTCTCCATCCTGCATGCATTTTTGACTCGGATCCCCGCGTCTCTCTGGAGAGAAATATTCCATTCTCCCCCCACCCCCCCACCCCCTGCCCCCAAAATTGATAAAATGGATTTAGCTGTCTAACAAATGTCATCAAGAGGAGGGGGGTTCTTAGTCGAAGAGAAAGGTCAGCCAGACAGTTTGTACGGTTAAATAAAGAAAATAGAATAACGCACTCCTCCGCGTGACGACAACAGAATTTGACGTGTGCAGCTTTTTTTGAGAAGTATCGGAGGACGCAGTACGTTTCATTTCGTGCTTCTAAAATACATTTGCCAAGTGGGCTTGATGTTTGAAAAGAAATATGAAATGTGTTTACAACACTGGGGTATATATATTTTTTTATGGGTGTGATTTTCTTTCGGAGTTGATGTATTATCTTGCTTGGTCGTGCGCGCTCTACAAGTAAGCCTCCCTGAATGTATAAAAGCGGTTTGAGTAGTTGATTACATTTTAAAAGATGTGATTTCAGATGTTATTAATGTAATACCCTGGAGATGCTATGGTGAGATTCCGTTTATGAGGTGAATTTTTTTATAAAATACTATTGGGAATACTGGTTAATGTATTATTTTAAATGAAAAAAATATAAATCCTCGTGAGAAAATAATAAATTTTTAATTTAGAAAGAGTAGAGTTATTAATGTAATGCTCTCATGAGGCTTCACTTTGATTCCATAAAATACACCCCCCATATATATATATATATATATATCCTAATAATAGTCCAGATCTATCCCTCTATCTGGAACGCTTCCGGAGCGACCGCTTCATAAATATATCAGCCTATGGCATCCATTTTGTTTTATGAGTTAGGCTTAACAAGTTTAAAGTAACGTTAAAAAAGATTATTTGCTATCTAAACCCAAATAATTTATTAGAAACAATGCAATATAGACACAAAGCAACTTTATTTCGATTTTTGGACGGCTGTAATAAACGGTTATGACAATTTCAAAACAGCTCGCCAACGTTTAAAACTGTTCTCAGTATAAAATATCCTTTCATTGTAACGCATTTTCGTTGTGGTATTCATATTCATTAGAAAATTATCTCTTTTCCGCCACCTTTCGAGGTTTCATAGTGTTTCATTTAAATTAATAAGAAGTATTCATTTTATATACTCAGAACTTGAAAATGTAAACACTGGTGAGTCATTCATTCACCGTGATTTATTCATCGTCGTTAATTTGAGAATCTTTTTCTCAGTAAAACAGTTTTTCTTTATATTATTTTTGATATATATATTTATATTTTAACCATATAATATATATTTTAACCAGATATTACAATATCAAATTTAGTATTTTCGGAAAGTTGTAAACTCGACGCATGCGATAGAATTTTTTTTCTGTTATGTCATCATTTTCATTTAAACTGGATTTTGTAATGAATTTATTTCAAAATGTTTTTTACATTGTGATATATTTTTTCACATTTTTACAAACAATGGTAATTTGTGCATTTAACAAGTATACTGTACAAACTGAACAATGAAGAAAAAAATTGCATTATACAAATCAGACTGATTGTACCGAGTAATGTCAAACAGCTTTCACCTTCATCACAGAGAAGTTTATTTCAGAAGTTGAGTTTATGATATTTTCTATCTCGTTGTTTTTAGGAGAATGGGGCTTATCTTTGTTGCCTGCATTTTGCAGAAATTTTTTTCTAGTTTCAACGACACGACTCAAATTTGAATTGAAAGTTTAGAAGAATGGTTGACAAGAATTATAGCGCCGCTATTTTCAGTTTCTTCATTCCCAAATTTAGTTTTATTAAGTAAACGTTTCTACGTTCTTCTCTGAGCATGATTGAATTTTTAGAGCCATCGCTAAACTAAAAATACTCAAAACCATGAGCAAAATAATGATGTATAATATAATTATGAATATCAAATGGAACCAAAATCAACCGAAACTAACTACAATCCATCCTATTTTTGTACCTTCTGTGTTCGAGTTTGAATTTGTGCACTGGCACTTGCCACATCTCTTTAGAGAGTACCTCAGCAATATTTCTCTCTCCCTCTATCTCCCGAAATGGCTAACATTGTACTCTAGGAGCACATGACTTTATCAGCAAAAATATGATTCCATGTTATACCAATCATTAGAGAGTTAAAAAAGGTATTTTTTTTACAAGATGCGCCC
Organism: Dolomedes plantarius; assembly: GCA_907164885.2. Classification (NCBI taxonomy): domain Eukaryota; kingdom Metazoa; phylum Arthropoda; class Arachnida; order Araneae; family Dolomedidae; genus Dolomedes; species Dolomedes plantarius. Next base: position 103,208,886 of record OU015500.1, read on the forward strand.
ATAAAGTAACCGAACAATTTTTTATAAATAAGAAAAATATTACTCACCTTCAAATAAATTTATCTTCTTCAAAATAATCGCCAAAGGATTCTATGCAGTTTTTCCAACGTTTCTTGAGTCAACGAAACACTATTTATAGACGTTGGAACTAACCTTTTGCAAAATACGCGTAACATTTGATTTAATATCCGAGACGTTTTCAAATCTCTGTCCTTTCATGGTCATCTTAAGCTTCGGAAAAAGGACAAAATCAGCTGGTTATAAGTCGGGAGAATATGGTGGGTTATTTATCACTTTAATTGAATGCTTAGCAATATATTGTTGTACAGAAATTGCTGTATAGGTCTACGAAAAAGAAATCATTGCTCAGAATCAAACAATTCCTTCCTAACTCGCCTTTTCCTGTTTCTTAATCGAAAAAGTCATCTTCTAAAAATATGGATTAGCTGTTTGATTTTCAGGAACAAATTCGTGGTGAATAAGTCCTTTGTAATAAAAAAATGCAATCAGCATCACCTTACTCTTTGATTTTAACATCCGTGCTTTTTTTGCATGGGAGAAGACGGTCCTTTCCACTGAGCACTTTGTCTTTTTGTTTCTGGGTGGTATTTTAGACATCAGGTCTCATCTCCTGCTATAATACACTTACCAAATTGTTGTTCTGTTGCGCAGTAGTTAGCAAATCTTCACTGCAAGCATTTCTGTCTTCTTTTTCCTGCTCTGTCAAAATCCGAGGCACAAACTTTTTTCATTTTCAGATTTTCAATTAAAATTAATCTACAGCTTTCCTTGCTTATCCGAAGCATGTCTGAAAGTTCCTAAGTTGTTACTTATCTCCAGCTGATTTTTTTCCTTTTTCCGAAGCTTAAGATGGCCATGAAAGGAATGAGATTTGAAATCGTCTCGAATATTAAATCAAATGTTAAGCGTATTTTGCGAACGGTTAGTTCCAACGGCTATAAACAGTGTTTCGATGACTTGAGAAAAAAACGTTGGAAAAATTGTATAGACTCCTTTGGCAATTATCTTGAAGGAGATAAATTTATCTGAAGGTGAGTAATATTTTTCTTATTTATAAAGAATTGTTCAGTTACTTTAAGGGCTCACCTTGTATTTCGCCGACTGATCGACTATCATCTGTCTTTGAATGAAATAAAGTATACACTCCAAATGTCTTTGTAAGGAAATTAAAACGTGAAATCACTGTAGGATGTGACACAGCACAACTTTCTTGCAAACCTCCCCCTGATTTATTTATTTATATATTTACTTACTTACTTATTTACTTACTTACTTACTTACATACATAACGATCCATCATATTTCTCGAGAATTTTTACAGAAACTGTAGCACAGAAAATTCAGCAGCAGAAAGTAGCGACAACATGTATTTTGATACATGACAAATTCCTGTCACAAAGTTAATTCAGTTTTGGAGATGTCACCGTCGAAAAAAAAATGCCGAAAAATTCCAATTTAAGAATACATTTACGTCGCGAGTACATCGCAACAAGAAGGACATTCCATTGTCAGCGACTGCTTTGCGAATTTCAGCGTCATGCAAAGCTCTAGACTGTTTGTTTTATTTCCATTGTTCATAATGGCCTTGATGAAATGAGGTCTTTCGTGTTGGCAGAGAAGGTTTTATTTTGGGAAATTTTGCTGGTTTTTGATGTAAATGCTTTCGACCGGAATGTGTTTTAGTTATTTTACTCTAAATTCTTTAATTAGTTCTAGTCGAAGAGAAACAAATTCACCCACAATGCTGAAAAAAGAACAAATAAATATCAGTTTAAAAATTTCATTATCAAAGCAATTAATGATATCAGATAACTCTAACAATGGTAATATCTGAAGTTAATATTGGTTGGCAGGAAATATGAATCGGTTTTAATCGTATTCTAATAAGCAAAGTCCTTGTAAAGTGGATTTGTAAGGGACATTTATAGAGATTATGATATGGATTAATAAACTATATCTATAAAACAGTTCCGTAACTGACTGACTGACAGACAGATAAAGCACAGACCGAACTGCTGGACCTAAAGGGCTGAAATTTTGCATGTCGATTTTTCCTATAGTGTAGGGGTGCACTAAGAAAAATTTTTGAAAAATTCTTCGAATTTTTTAAAATTAAATTTTTAAGCTGTTTTTGTAACATTGTTTAAAGTTTGCATTTAAAATAACAAACTGAGGGTTATAAGATTTATATCACGATAAAGATCGTAAACTGTCCTTTAAAATGAAATCTTTTTCGAAAATTTTACCTCCATTTTCTGATTTTTGGTAAGTTTTTAAAAATTAATTTTTAGAATTTAACTTATTAAATGCTGATCACGTGGTTTCTTTTCTTTTTCTGATACTTTAAATTAATTTGGCGTCACGTGCATAACAACGAAATAAATTGACAAAAAAATATTGAAATACGGTAAAAGATAAAAATTTAACCACTAGACTAATTGAGATGGAATTTTTTAAAGCATTTAATTCAAATTAGAATGTTTTAGGGAAATTAAACATACAAATTAATTGCATATATTGACCGTTGTATTTAATTTCAATAATTTCTTCTATATTATTTTGTCTATAAAAATTTCCTTTACGGTATATATATATATATATATATATATATATATATATATATATATATATATATATATATATATATATAGCATTAATTGCATACATTGGCCGTTGAATTTAATTTGAATGTACTCCGTAGCGAAGCACGGGTATTCAGCTAGTGCTCTTATATCTAGCGCCCGCATCTGGAAACTAGGATAGGCATGTTCTACAAGCTTATACAATCTAGTTATATTAAAACTAAAGTAAATATTTAATTAGATTGTATGGTACAGGCATCTTTTCTTGGTATGTGCATTGAAATTTTATATCACCATGAACTTATATTTCTTAAAATAATGCAAATACAATTAAACTCTAAAATATACCTTTCAAATTTGTCTCGATTCAAAGATATATAATATTATATGTATGTACGTACTCGACCCAAAAGAAATCGAAAGACATTTTAGAGCTGCATTTATTAAAGAAGAAACTGAGAAAGGAACGTTAAATTTCACATGTCAAAGGAAGGGTTCAGACATTCTTTGATTTTACTGACTAACGTCATCATCTTTTTTTGTCTAACCTCTGCTCATTTCCAGTCTATCGGCCAAAAGATACGTCGCTATCTGATTTTATCTATCCATTGAAAAGCAAAATTAAAGTTTATTGTAATATACACACATTTAAAATATCTATTTTTGCCTCAAAACATAGGTTTCATAGTAATCAAATAGTCAGTAGTTTTAAATTCAAACTACAACTTTTCCTGATAGTCCATTCGATCTGTAGTCCTTCCGAAAAGAAGGTCTGCAATCTACCTACCATTGTTGACGTGCGTTGTTTGTCAAAAAATGTTCTGTGCGTTTTGTATGTTTCTATTTCCTCTTATATCTTCATAGGAACACCGGACTGGAGCCTTGCGGCGAGAATGCAGGAGCATAAGGAACAAAAACAATTTGCTGTGATTAATGGATAAGAAAATTTGTGTTAAAACTGTCGTCATTATAAATGTTTTTAATAATGCTGCATAAAGTTTCCTCTTAATTTATTTTTTTTAACTTTACTTTCGCATTAGTGGTTACAAGTTTCAGTTCCAGTGATTTTGTCATTTCTGTTGGCATTGCTTTTCTCTGGATGACATATTGGGGTAAAATTACGCTTCTATATACGCACATCTCAAACAGATATTTCGGGCGATATAAACTTTTGCTTCGTACTTCTACTCATGATCTTTTCTCTGAGCGGAGAAATGCAATTTCCTTACGCACACAACACAAGAATAAAAAGAAGAATATCCGAATGAATTTGATAAGGAACAAACCCCTTTCACAAGGAGATCTCATTTTGAAGACCTCACCTATCAAAGAGAGTACTGGCTGCAGGAGAAAAGAATAAATTTACGTCCCAGAAAAGGGCGCTTCTCTCGTCAGTAAGTGGTGACGAAGACTTTTGCTGATATTTTGAATTTAGAGAAGCACAGAGGATTGGTTATTATTCTTTTATTCATAACGTCTCGAGATGACGGCCAGGAATAGAGACGATATCTGAATTTCATTCCGAAATTTTGATTCCGCAGTGACAGCTTTTGAATACTTTAGTGTTATTTCTTAGTGTATCACATTAGGAGATTCTGCAATCTTAGCATAATTTGGAATCATGACATTTCACCATCTGAGAGTTTTTGGTCGTACGTAAGAATAGATTGAGTGATTCTTTGTCTTGTTTTCTGTTTGGTAACAACGTCGAGTCGAAAGGATAGTACTCAATCAAGCCTTTAGTTAGCTGAAAGGATTTAAAGCGAATGTGCAATTATGATTTATTCGTGAGGAATACTTTTTAAGCATTCGTAGACCCAAAATAATTTTTCGAACAGAATGAGGACACGCATGAAATCTGATATGAGATCAACGTACAGTAAAATTTATATCAGGGTAAATACATTGCTTATACATTAACTCCTTTGGTACCAATATCATGTTAAAATATTCTCCACATGAATTTCGTTTCTACTTTATACACACACACACACACATATATATATATATATATATATATATGTGTGTGTGTGTGTGTGTGTGTGTGATGCTAGAAGCATAAACTATATTTAATTATAGTAATAAGCGTTAAACGGTAATTTCCTATTAAAGTCCTAGTGTGTTTTCCAATTCCGGAAGTAAATTGTTTTTCGCAGCGAAGAGTTTAGGGTCATGAACTCAACGTCTTGTCAACAAAATACGGGCGGGCAGTGATTGAGTATGATATCATGTGATGATGCAATCGCCAGAATGTTCGAGAGAAGGGGCTCGGGATGATTACCCACGCTGTTTTATAACGCACGAGAAAGAGAAATAGGCAGTTTAGGGATTTTTTATAGAGGTAGGACGTGCGTCTGTCGGAGCTAATAGATGATTGAAAATGGCGATTTAGCTGGGTTATTTGGGTATTCACTTAATGTTAATTAATAAAGAAGTACTTAAATGTTATTTAAGTATTTGTTATTTCACCAGCCTATTGTTTTATGATTGCCTTTAGAGTAATGAGTTTGTTTTAAAGGGTACGCAGCGAAGGGCCGTGACATATATATACATATATATATATATATATATATATATATATATATATATATATATATATATATATGTGTGTGTGTGTGTGTGTGTGTGTGTGTGTGTGTGTGTGTGTGCGTGTGGGGGGGGGGGCTTGGTACAAGAAGTGCCTAAGTCAGTTTTCTCCTAGATGACTTTGTTTGCTTATGTCTGTTAAAAAAAATATTTTCAATGTAAGTAAATAAATAAATGTAAGATTAAATAAATAAATAAAAAAATAATTATATATATATATATATATATATATATATATATATATATATATATATTACATTGGGAAATTTAGTGATATTGATGCAATCGGAAACTTCGATTTTGTGTATTAGACTGGTTTGTTGTACATTTAACTGGTTAGGTTTGTTTTCTATTAACAATTACAAGTTTCCTACGCTGTTGGGAATCGCAGTGACGGAATGATTAAATGCGAATTATCAGTCTCTATGGGAATATTAATAGTTTCTCAGAATAGTTTTATGCATCTCCTGATAACCGAATCGACCCAAATGGCGCATAAAATCTGAAAATGTATATTAAAATGAGGAATGGAAAGATAATTAGATATCTTATATATCAGGTAAGGGACCGAGCATATTTAACCAATTACATTGCAAAATACAAGCCCTCATTGTTATTTTTCTTTGTTGTCTTTGTCGTAAAAACCATACTTTTTTTATGTTTGAGGGGGGGATTACGAAAACTTGCACTAGTTAATAACTTTCTTTAAATAGGAAAAGCGTGGCCCGTACTTTTGAACTGGGGAGGATTCCTGTACTTTGATTCTACAACATTCAATATACTCGTATATTACAATGCAATACTTTTTCATATTCATTTTTTGTTAATGGTTCTTTACCAGTTGAGATTCGACTACTAAGTTATATCTGATACTGAAGGAAACAAACGTGATCAAGATAATAGTGTGATACTTTGCCGTGATATTTAGATTAGGACTTAAATTAGGATTAGAGGTTTGTATGTCCTCAAAATGCAAGACGTATTCTATGCTTTGAAATTCAAATGCAACCTTGTGTGTAAATTTAAATGGATAATATAAAATAGCATCATAAGACTTTGTTTTACACTGGTCATGCGTAAGATTATTCCTTTCTGCTTGTAATCAGTTTCCTTTTCTCTTTGTTTCCTTTCTAACCCTTAACTACTTGGGATTTACTATGTAAATTTGCACAGCCTTCCTCCAGGCACATGAGAGAAACACAATAAATAAATAAATCTATACTTATATATAAAGAGAGAGAGTGATTTTGTACGTGGAGGTTATTCTTCAGAACCACTGTACCCATTTGAAAAATTCTTTCACTGTTTGAAAGGTACATTATTCCAGATGGTCATAGGCTATATATTATGTATATCTGATCAGTAGAAATAAAAATAGGGGGCTTAATCCTAACAATCTCCATTGTTACCGCTACTGTCCTCTACCGCTTTTTGTGCCGAAGTCTTCAACGATCCTTAGCGTGGCGATCCTTAGCAACGATCCGAGATCGCACTACCACTTAACAACGTATATTTATGATGACAGGTAATAGTAACATCCCTTACATACGTTTCTTTCATTTGAGTTGTTTTGCAAAAGAAAATATAAAACTAAAAGCGACCATGCTGGTCGCGCAGCGGCTAGTAAATAAATAAATAAATAAAAGTAATTCATGTCACAACAGTCCAAATTGCTTTTCAGCACTGTGGACCAAGGCCTGCGGTGCCCAACTCCGCTTTCATGGCCGAGGGCTTGGGGCGCCATACAGCATATGTCTCGATCAGGTGGTCACCTTGACGCAGGACCCCCAGAGTTAGTTATCAAGAATGCTTGGTCCTCTACTTATCGACCCACTCAAGGGTTGAAAGACATGAGTCGATCTTGCCCAGTCGCAGGTTCGAACCCTGGACATATATATATATATATATATATATATATATATATATATATATATATATATACATATATATATATATAAACAGTTCCGTAACTGACTGACTGACATACAACAAACAGAACAAACCGCTGGACCTAAAGAGCCACTTACAAAATTAGAATTTAATTTATTAAATGCTGATCACGTGATTTCTTTTTCTAGTACTTTAAATAAATTTATCGTCACGTGCATAACAACTAAATAGAAAATTTTTTTTTCTCTTTCTAATGCAGCAGACGATTGGATATTATCCGAAAAAAATAAATATCCCTTACCAATTTTTTATAAATGTATATATATATATATATATATATATATATATATATATATATATATATATATATATATATATATATATATATATATATATATATATATGACACTTCCGTAACGGACTGACTCACTGACTGACATACAACGCACAGACCAGACCGCTGGACCTAAAGTGCTGAAATTTTGCATGGAGATTCTTCTTATAGTGTAGAGGTGCACTAAGAAAGATTTTTGAAAAATTCTTCTTAGATTTTTTAAAATTAAATTTTTAAGCTGTTATAGTAACTTTTTTTAAGTTTGCATTTAAATTAATTATTTGAGGGTTATAAAATTTAGTATTCTATATCTAAAATTTAATAAACTATTCATTCTGATTCATTCTGATTTAGATATCATTCTGTTTCTAATAATTTTCTGTAACATTTATTTCTCAACTATTATTTTCTTCTCATGCAACGTAAAAGTTTCACAAAACATTACCCAGAGACGTGCGAAGTGGTCATCATTGGATTGCTAATTTGGAAGGATGACACAAAATTCATGGACTGTTTTTACGAGCATACAGGGAAAGTATTCGCATTCTCAGATACTGATTTATGTTAACGAGTCAAAAAGAGTCGAAATCAGGTGAGTTTGCGTAAAAAGGAAACACATAATAGTTAGATGCGACAGTGTAATGATTAGGAGAATAGCTTTCTGCAAGAAGTGTATTTGAACAGACATTTCTCATTTATTTTGATGGCGAGTTCTTTGGTTTGTAACGTTGTGTAATGCAATTACTACTTGCGATTAGGACTTGCTCAATTTTCATTTACAAGCTAGAGTAGTGTAATATTTATTTTCTTTGGTTACAATGTTACATTTTAATTTCTTACGGCAGGATTTTTAGCTGCACAGAACCTCCTAAGTTAAAAACTTATATTTCATAACACATTGCACCTCCATGTTCCAGGCAGTAGAAGAGTGTTGTATTACAACGGAAATTAATTTACTTTATTATCTGCTCTATTCTGGATTCATTAAATTTTTGAAATCCCAGAATGCTTTTTAATACTACTCACTTTATCGATGCAGTTCTTCGATAATGGGATCTAGGTGGGATACTGATTCCACAAATTATTAATCCGAACTATTTGCAACAACATAAATCGCGTTACCTATTTTGCAATCTTTTCATATTTTCTTATTATCTGATTTTCCTATTTTGCTATGACTCCTCTTTCCAAACAAAAAAAAATGTTTCAAATCCATATTAGCATCCAAGTAAATCCAAGTTCCAGGCAGTAGAATTTGTAATTCTACTGCCTAACTTCTGCCTAACTACTGCCTACTTTCTAAGTAGTGATTCATTAGTTCAAAAAGGTACGTAACATTTTTATATACATTTCAAAAACTTCAAAATTATCGAATTAAAACTATATACAGGGTGTCCGGGCTAAAGGTATCCAAAAGTCATGACTTATTTTTACGAAAATACCCATTAGAATTAAAAAGAATTATTTAAATAGAAAAAAAATCTCACCAAGTTTTAATATCAATCATAGATTTCTATCATAGTATCACAGATTTCGATGTGTGCACCTTTTGTGGCACAACTAACGTCTAAATGGTAATCCAGTTCTCTCCTAGTGTTTCGTAGCATATCAGCCGTTATTACTTTTTTGCTTGGTGATTCATTAAATTCGTTAGGTATAAACAAAAAATTGAAACCGCAAATGAGTTGAAGTAGCGTATCATTCTAGCAATTCGTATAATAACTCCTGATATGCTACGAAACACTTGCAGAGAACTGGATTACCATTTAGACGTTTGTCGTACTACAAAAGGTGCATACATCGAAATCTATGATATTATGATCGAAGTCTATGAGTGATATTAAAAAAATAACTAAAACTAAATAATCCAACAGAGCAAGATAATTATAAGAAGAATACAGAAAAAAACAAACAGAAATTAAGCACTCAGGGCTCCACGCACCAGAGGCAAGATTCTGTAGTAGTGCCGGAACTGAACCAGAAATCGAGGTAACCGACTGGTCTCGTAATCAGGGAGCCTAACCAAATCAGTTACCTCAAGGGGAACTTTCTGAATAGGATGCAGGTCTAACCAAAAGACATCCCAAGGCCCCGAGATCCCCATTGAAACATTTAGTCAAAAGAAAATGAAAAGACATAGAAATATTTTAAGTTTTAACCTGAAAAGCAAAGAAATCATTAGAAAAGCCTGCTTACTACATGAGGAACCCCGGGAGAAAAACCATAAACATAAACCTACCAGAATTTTTTTTTTAAATTACAAATTAAAAATAAAAATTGAAAATATTTTCCAATAGAAGATTGCGCGAAAGCAATAAAGCCTCATACCGAAAAAGCACAATGTAAAATAATATAAACAAATCAAACTAACAAAAAAATTAAAAAGCGAGCATAGACTGCCAAACAAGTTAACTTAAATCCTACCCTAGCAATGAAAACATAAAACTTTTCAATAAAAGATTGCGCTGTTGCTTCATATCCTCGTATTGAAAATGGACAAATATAACTAAAAATAAATAATCCAACACAGCAGGATAATTATAAGAAGAATGCAGACAAACAACAAACAGAAATCAAGCACTCAGGGCTAGGCAAGAATCACTTATTCAATAAAATATTGCGCTGTTGCTTCATATCCTCATATTGAAAATGGACAAATATAACTAAAAATAAATAATCCAACACAGCAGGATAATTATAAGAAGAATGCAGACAAAAAACAAACAGAAATCAAGCACTCAGGGCTAGGAAAGAATCACTTATTCAATAAAATATTGCGCTGTTGCTTCATATCCTCATATTGAAAATTGACAAATATAACTAAAAATAAATAATCCAACAGAGAAGGATAATTATAAGAAGAATGCAGACAAACAACAAACAGAAATCAAGCACTCAGGGCTAGGCAAGAATCACTTATTCAATAAAATATTGCGCTGTTGCTGCATATCCTCATATTGAAAATGGACAAATATAACTAAAAATAAATAATCCAACACAGCAGGATAATTATAAGAAGAATGCAGACAAAAAACAAACAGAAATCAAGCACTCAGGGCTAGGAAAGAATCACTTACTCAATAAAAGATTGCACTGTTGCTTCATATCCTCATATTGAAAATGGACAAATATAACTGAAAATAAATAATCCAACAGAGCAGGATAATTATAAGAAGAATGCAGACAAAAAACAAACGGAAATCAAGCACTCAGGGCTAGGAAAGAATCACTTATTCAATAAAATATTGCGCTGTTGCTTCATATCCTCATATTGAAAATGGACAAATATAACTAAAAATAAATAATCCAACACAGCAGGATAATTATAAGAAGAATGCAGACAAAAAACAAACAGAAATCAAGCACTCAGGGCTAGGAAAGAATCACTTATTCAATAAAATATTGCGCTGTTGCTTCATATCCTCATATTGAAAATTGACAAATATAACTAAAAATAAATAATCCAACAGAGAAGGATAATTATAAGAAGAATGCAGACAAACAACAAACAGAAATCAAGCACTCAGGGCTAGGCAAGAATCACTTATTCAATAAAATATTGCGCTGTTGCTGCATATCCTCATATTGAAAATGGACAAATATAACTAAAAATAAATAATCCAACACAGCAGGATAATTATAAGAAGAATGCAGACAAAAAACAAACAGAAATCAAGCACTCAGGGCTAGGAAAGAATCACTTACTCAATAAAAGATTGCACTGTTGCTTCATATCCTCATATTGAAAATGGACAAATATAACTGAAAATAAATAATCCAACAGAGCAGGATAATTATAAGAAGAATGCAGACAAAAAACAAACGGAAATCAAGCACTCAGCTCTCCACGTATCAGAGGCAAGATTCTGTAGTAGTGCCGGAACTTGGTGAAATACCCGGACACCCTGTATTATAAACTGTAACAGAAAACTATATATTATATCATACAGAAAAATTTAAATCACCCACCATAACATGTATAAAGGACTACCTTCAAGCTACAAATTCAGAAAAGTCGATGCCATATGCAACTATGATTTCATTCAGGATTTCCCTTAATGTAATTTCCCTGAGAAATCCCCCTTCCCTCTCCATCTGTCGCATCCCTTACACAAATCGCACCTAAAAATAATGCTAGATACGGATGGGAAATAATACATCCTAACACCACGTTCCAGATTTTCATCCGAAGAGTATATTAGAACTTTTATTAAAGTCTTATTACGATAACATTCTCGACAGACATAATGAAAATAAAAATAAAAAAAAGGCCGGAAAATTTCCGTAGGTAATTGGAGAAATGCCAGCCGCGTACGGAGCGAAGTGCGTTTTTATCGCCAGAAGACGACTAAAAGGTAGAATCTCGTGAGATATAAATGGCGATATGTGCGATATTACTTTTATATCATTCTTATAAAGAGAATGCCCAGCGTTTTTATAATAAAATTTCTCATATCTAATTTTAAAAAATTGATTGTCTCTTGGAAAGCTCGAGTGATGATATTTGATTTATTACATTATACATGTTTCTGCATAAATAAGTGATTCTAGATCAGAGATTCCCAACCTTTTTACGCTTGCGGCAAACTTGGGAATGATATTAGAAACTCGCTGCTCTTTGTTAGAATTCTAGTTTTATCGTTTTTTTAACATTAAATCAAAGCGGAATTTTTTATCAGAAACACGACAACTTTAAGTTCCAACAAAGAGTTACTCCATTGTAGATTTTATTTATTTGTTGAAAGATATAAGCTACAACCACCAGAATAAGGCTATATTAATACAGTTTCAAAAGGAATCATGGGATTCACTGTTGTATACCATTAGAGGACCACAGTGGAAATCACTAAGAATTGTTTTGCTTTGTTAATGTGAGACTTTCGATGGATGCTTGAAGAAAAAAATGTTTGATATCAACTTATTTATTTGAGGAGGGTTCTGCAGTGTGTACATAAATTAATATCCCATTTTGCAGGGCTATTGAAAGAAAACTAAACAAAGCACAAACTTGCTGTTCATGGAAAATAAAAAAATAACAGTTCAAAGTTTAAATTCGACACAGTTATAAGGTAAGTGTCCCAAATATCGCCTACCCTAACTTTTTTTCGATATTTCATCCATTTTTTAGTTTCTGATTAGGCTGGAAACTCAAAGAACATCCCTAAGAACTATATCCTTTGAAATCCTGAGATCAACCAGCTCCAAAACCAGTGCCAGCTTAAGTTATGTAGCTAAATTGGAAAAGTTGAAATTTCCAGTGAACTCCATAGCTTTTACTAATATCACCTACCTCTGTTCCTCTTACGGCCTACCAGGCGAAATTAGGAACACCCATTAAAAAGCGTTGCTAGCAATGTCTCTGTTTAATGCACTTTCAAATGGTATAAGCAAAATTAGAATTTGGATGTACCTACCTGGTAATTCACTGGATTCTGATTCTTTGGAGCCAAAGTTTACGAAGACAACAGCCAAAACAACTTCAGACGCCATACAGTTTCTGTTGTCAGTGATAAGAGCGTTGTTGCTATCGCCGCTGTTAGTACAAACCCAGAACTAAGAAGTTACTGTGTTTTCTCATACATAGCGCGAATCACTCGTACTTTAGAAACACGAGTAGGCGATACTAGGCACAGGGGCGATATTTGAGACACCTACCCTAAGTGTTCAATGTGAGCCCCTTTAGTAACACAAATGATGTCGAGGTGATGTCATAACGCATCCCACTTTCTTTTCAGCATTGAAAGGCTGCAGATATGCATGTCTTAAGTTCGTCAAAGTTATTTGGTAGCGGTGGAACAAACATCTCACGTTTGGTGTAGCCCCAGAAATAAAAAAGTTAGTACTTTGTTTAGTTTTCTTTCAATAGTCCTGCAAAGTTGGGATATTATCTGAGTACACACTGTACTAAACATTTTTTGTTTATCGCCAAATAAATCTCGCGACACAGTAAAAACTTTAAAACCTTTCCAAGGCACACCGGTTGGTAATCACTGTTATAGATGGACAACCGGAATGACTTCCTACACTTGTCCATCGAATTGAACGGTACTTGGTTTACACGGTTTCGTTTTGATGCGGTTTCTAAATTTTATAAATTAAAAAAATATATCGATGTATTGTTTGATTATTTGAGTGTTTTACATCGAACGCACTCATTAATTATCTACACAGACGTCACCAGTGCATTGTGCTACGTTTAGCACTGGCGTCATTAAAGTAAATTTTGTTTTCATCTCCATACTGACAATCATAGTTCAGTTTTACATGAGGCAAGACGTTAATTTTTTATATACATATGTAAATAAAAATTTATCATTGCATATTACTTAAATTGCTTTATATTCTCTTCGGTTAAACGCTTTGTAATTTTACACTATTATTATAAACCTAACTATGGCTTGCACCTATCCCATTGTTAAATACGAATGCTGAGTCTTGTTTTACACGGTTTCGATTTACACGATTCGTCGTGGAACGCAACTATCTTGTAAATTGACGGATAGGTGTATTTGTTGGCCACCTCAAATCCACCTCAAATTCAGAGTGTCTGAAAAATAATTCTTTAGTGTTGAATATCTAAAATGTATTTGTTCATAAGAAAGGAAAACATTCGAACATCTGTTTTCGAAAGATTCAGACGGAGGCTCCCCTAACATTGAATAACAACCGAAACAATAGAGGGCTCTGAAGTGTTCCGGGATTAAAGTTAGCTTTTCCGAATATATAAAGGAATATGCAATTTATTAGAGCTACTTTCTTTGGGGCTCGAAACGAGAATCCAAACGCTTAAAATTGCTTATTCATTAGGGGAAATTTTTTATCCATCATTTCATCGTTGAAAACCCCATTATTTTAATCTTAGTTTTTTTTTTGCCGCATTAAGCTTTCGCTGGAAGCTGCTTCTCATTTCTGGCGAATTATGATTAAATCATACTGGAAATAGCCGACGGAAATTTAGCTTTAAACGAAAACAGCTAAGACGAAAACAGCTTTAAACATGATATAGGAATACTCAGTGAAGTGTGTAAACGTAGACTGAATTATGATGCCTGAAGAGATTTCAGCGTGTCATTCTTTTCGAAAATTAATCACAATCGCGGGTACGAGTTCTTGCATCTTCACAGTGCATACGCCCATTTCACCCTTTTTATCTTATCAATGTTGGTTTTTGACGTACTCTGCCGCATTTTTTTTTAGTTCCCTCTATGTGATCCAGCTATTTCCATAGAGGTTCTGTAGAAAGATAGAGAAATTCAATTCGGATATTTTTAGGTAATGCACATGTCAGAAAAATAACCTAATGAAAGTGGACGCCTCGTAGATAGGGAATTTCAATTCAGATATTTTTAGGTACTGCACATGTCAGAAAAACAACCTAGTCAAAGTGGACGCCTCGTAGATAGGGAAATTCAATTCGGATATTTTTAGGTACTACACATGTCATAAAAATAAACTAGTGAAAGTGGACGCCTCGTGTGTTACTATGAAAGCAAACGAAAATGATCGGGATATATAAAATAAAGCTGATGAATTGCTGGTTGATATTATTTTTTTTAAAGTGCACTACTTCAAATTGTTTAGGTTTGGTTTCGTTCACTACGGTCAACTTTTTGCTACACGAGGGTTAATTTGACAAGGACCTACAGTTTAAAGCCGATTCCGAACGGCTACGAACATTCATGTCCACAGTGGGACTCGAACCCACATGATCTGAACCGAATGGCAGCGCCCTAGCAATTCGGCAGTCACCACACTGAATTTATTTAGGCGTCTATGAAGTAAAATGTATAAGATGATCTTCGTACATTCGCAGATCCTGGAAAAGGTAAAAGTAAAATCTTGTCATACATTATGCACTAAGATTCTTGTAATAATTTCAGCCTTATGTGCTAAAATCTGACATTGTTTACGAATTAAAGGAGAAAATACTTTACACGACCTTCAAAAAATTGTAAAAGTTTACCCTTTTTTGGTAATGTAATGGTGAACAATACATAATTATTTAGTTAAAAAACCTTACTTTCATTGTTGACAACAAAGTATATGTGGCTTACTTTGATACATAGTTTATCAAAGTAAACTGTCAAGTGCGGGTATTTCTTAAACTTTAATTTTTGTGCCTATCTTTACGATCTGATTTAAATACCCAAATAATAATAGCAATAAATTGTTGTTAAACCAACAAACTAACCTCATTTTTAACTCACTAAATTGCGCAAATGTTGTCAGTTGTTTCTCCATGGGGGTATGTTTTTTGTCATCCTCAATCCAAAAAAAAATCAGTTTCAACAGTATAGCGTTTATCTCCTGAAAATATGGAAGCGAGAATAAGTGGTATCCTTCCTAAACAAAATTAGTGTATACTTACTACAAGTATTTACTTATACGATTTTTATATTAAAGCATAATCTGTATATATAAAACAGTTCCGTAACTGACTGACTGACAGATAACGCACAGACCAATCCGCTGGTCCTAAAGGGCTGAAATTTTGCATGGCGATTCTTCTTATAGTGTAGGGGTGCATTAAGAAAAATTTTTGAAAAAATTCTTCTTAGATTTTTTAAATTAAATTTTTAAGCTATTTTTGTAACTTTTTTAAAGTTTGCATTTAAAATAATAATCTGAGGGTTATAAAATTTATATCACGAGAAAGATCATAAAAATTCCTTTAAAATGAAATCTTTTTCGAATCTTTGCCTCCCTTTTCTGATTTTTGGTGAATATTTAGATATTAATATTTAGAATTTAATTTATTAAATGCTGATCACGTGGTTTCTTTTCATTTTGTGATACTTTAAACTAATTTTGCGTCACGTACATAACATGGAAATAAATTGACAAAAAAAAATACTTTTTTTCTTTTTAGTACGGCAGACGATTGGACATTATCCAAAAAATATTAAAATACAGTAAAAGAAATGTTCCTCAAACTGTACTATATTAACTGTACTATATTCTTTAGGATGATCTATTAGATTTAACTTGAATATTTTCTTCTTCATTATTTTGTTTATAAATATATCCTTTACGATTTATATATATATATATATATATATATATATATATATATATATATATATATAAAATTGTATACATTGACCGTTGTATTTAATTTGAATGTACACCGTAGCGAAGCACGGGTATTCAGCTAGTATATCAATATAATAGCAATAAATCCAGATGCAGTACTCTCTCGAATAGAGAAAACTCTTTGGTAGAGGAAATAAGTTTTTAAATAAGTGTTTTTAACTCACAGCCATCATGGCATCTGTTGCCCACTAAACTTGTTCACTTCATTTTGAGTTTAAATGCAAAAAAGTTCTAAAAAGATTAATTACGTTTAAAATGAAAACGGTAAAGGGAAAGAAAGGGGAAGAAATCCCCGAGTTGAAGAGGGAAAGTTCTTGGAGGGAAAAAAATACTATGCTCTTATTTCTCTCTTAATCCACAGTCGTTACTTTTATGTGTGAGAGTTTGTGTTGTGTTCTTTAAGGAATTTTCCCCCTTCCCGGTGATATGATTTAATAAAATGCGTCTTGAAACAACTTAATGTTTTACATTTAGTTCTAAACTCTGGAAAGGAAAATGAATCACATAAATTTCAAACGAAAAGTGATGCTAACATTAAAATCAGAAACCAAAACGCGTTTGTGAAGAAGGAAAAATGTGGGTGGCAATTGTGGACCAATAGATCACGCTGTTATGTTTTTCAACAACACTGATAATAAATATCAAGATTTCTCAGATGACACGCTTTCTTGATGAAATATCAGCACTTAACGGACGCTCTATTTTTTTTCTTCGATTTTACTTCTCTAGCTTTCCTTTTTATACAGAAGGAATAGAGGTAGCCTAGTGGTAGAACGTTAGGCTTATAGCTGGTGTTCTCGGTTCGAATCCCAACGAACGCCATTAAAAACCTTCGTGTCTAGACCAGGTATGGGTACGCTAAATCCGGAAAAGTCCATCTATAATGTCAGAGCGAGTGTGGGGGGGGATGTACGAGCCTCCCCCTCCCAAGATGTCACCATTTGGGGTTCTCGTTAGAAATTGAGGTGGCACCAAGGGGTAGTGTTGGTTCACCTATACGGTGCCCCCATTGAAATCAACCAACGATTCCTGCGGATTGTGTGCGAATGTCCTCATTGACAACAACTCCCGCATTGGAACAGAATAACAACAAATCCTTATATAGATCACAATTTTAATAACATAAAAACAAAATGGGGAATATAAGGGTTGAAAACCCCAATTAAGAATACGAGCATTAAGCTCGTTCGAAATAGAACCTAACGTACGGTAACAAAATCTTATTCTATGTAGTTGAAATCATAATCTAAAGTAACATGGTATCGAGGTAAAGAGTGTGCGATATTATCTTACTCAAGCAGCGCAACCAAACGTCGTCTATAATCATTTGAGCACAGTAGCGCTACCTGACTGACACTTTCTCAACAGAGGTGTGGTCTGCTGAAGCTTACGGAATTATTGTTGTATCCCGAGGGCCTGAAGAGTTTTAGCTATTGTAAGCTATTGTAAAGAATCAGAGCTGTTGTAAAACAGCTGTGATCTTACCGTTGTATTTAATTTGCTCTGTTTAGCTATTGTAAGCTATTGTAAAGAATCAGAGCTGTTGTAAAATAAACGGCGAATACCTCCAGAAGTGCAAATATCACTCGTCGAAGCTAATATTCATACAGGGCGACAATTATTGAGATATATGAAATAAAAAAAATCTAATTAAAAAAAACTACAGAGTTCAAAAATTTTATTCAAATTTGAAAAGTAACTACAGATAATCGGATTTAGTTTATGACATGTTCGATATGCTTGCCATCAATGGCAACGATGTGGGGCATGCGAAGAGCAAAATTCTGCAAAACTCGATGAAGTGTCGAGACATTGATGCTTTCGATGACCTCCTGAATGGCTGTATTAAGCTCGGCGATGGTTTCGGGGTCATTTGCGTAAACTTTGTCTTTAATATTGCCCCACAAAAATGAATCACAAGGGTTGAGATCAGGAGAATATGGCGTCCAAGCGATACCCCTTCCAGCGGCCTCTGGGTACTCCAAAGCCAGAATGCGATCTCCAAAGTGCTCTTCTAAGAATTCAAAAACTCTGTTGGTCCGATGGGGCCATGATCCGTCCTGCATGAACCTCATCTTTTCGAAATCTGGGTCACTTTAGATAACAGGGATGAGATCATTTTCTAAAACTTTGACACATCGTTCATCAGTCACCGTGCCTTTATTGAATATCGCACCGATGATTTCCTTTGATCTGCAATCGGGCTGTTATTACTCGAATATTTTGACATTTTCAACAAAAATTTAAAAACAAATACGAGTGCGCTATCCAAAAAGAAATCCAAACAAGTCCTGTATTCAACCGCTAAGTTTTCACTGAATCTCACCAATGGTTCAAAAGTTATCAAGTTTTTTTTCCATATAGCTCAATAATTGTCACACTGCATGTTCCTTACTCTTAACTAATGATAATGTTGACTATATATAACTCCCACAAATAAGTGTATAAATAAATACCACTCTATGTTACCACTCTATGTGTTACCACTCTATGTATAATAAGTTGAAAATTGCAGCATGAAAAATGAAAAACGTATACTGTGTTTCAATTATGGTAATATTGAAGGTCACAAAACTAAAGTATACATGACATTGACAACTGATGTACAGATATGAGTTTTACAAGCTTTTATTTTAATATAACTGGGCTTGTAGTGGCCCTGTGGTACAGCGTGTTGGCTTTCGGTCCTGAGGGTACTCGGATCGAATCCCGGGGTCGCGCCACTAAAATACCTACGTTTGTGCCGTCCCTTCATAAGGGGTAATGCAGGTCCGCCTATATGGTGTCTCCATAATAAAATTGCCAGCAAATTGCGGTGAATTATAGGCGAATGTCTATACGATAAGTGCCTCCAATTTAAAAAAAAAAAAACCTTTAATATAGCTCTAAGATGCAAAACTAAAGAGAATTTCTTGGTTATATTCTTTGTTTATCTGTAAATACGATATTTACGAATAACAAAATATTCTAAAGTGGGGCTTGAGAGTAGTTCCATGACATTATTTAAAAATATGAAGTCAATACAACCTGCATTTAAGTGTGCATATAAAAGACCACAGAATGATATAAAATTACAGATTGTTTCCAAGAAGGGCTCCCAGCGTGAAAAATGAAATAAACCCAGATTGCGTCTAAAAAAACGCAGGTTGTGATGAAAAAATAAAACCCAGGTTTTGAAAACACATATTTTTCTTATATTAATAATAATTAAAAAAAAAACTATTTATGAAATAATACACACTACATTTTCTATGATTAATTGATGTTAATTTGATTATTGCCAAACTTAATCCATTTTATCATTCACCTCTAAATTACTTTTCTGAAGATTTATTATTTTTTTCGTCCGTTTTATTATGTATAATATGAACGTTCGTTCCCCAGTTTTGTTTTAGGTACACAGATACATCAATTTTGGTGATATCTATTTACTGATTGTGTTTTGCCCTCATACGATCTTTCAAATTTCATTTTAAGAGAATTTGAGTCTTTCATTCACTTTGAAAAAAAAATTTCTATTCACTTTGAAAAAAAAATTTCGTCTATACGTGCGCAGAGGAGTGAGGTGAAATTCAACTAGTTAAATGGGTAATGAAGTTTTATAAGATTTCATGTTTTGGATTATTGAATCCAACTTTGATATCATGTAACAAACACCTAAATTCTAGGATGGTTTTATAAGAGGGAGATATATCACGATTCAATCGAATGATTTCAAATTGGATCATAGTTAATTCGAACACATACCAATCTATAAATATAAAACAGTTCCGTAACTGACTGACTGACTGACTGACTAACAGATAACGCACAGAATATACAGCTGGACCAAAAGGGCTGAAATTTTGCAAGCGATTCTTCTTAAAGTGTAGGTGTGCACTAAGAAACATTTTTTGAAAAATTCTTCTTAGATATTTTTAAATTAAAATTTTAAGCTGTTTTTGCAACTTTTCGCAAGTTTGCGTTTAAAATAATAATCTGAGGGTTATGAAATTTATATCACAAGAAAGATCATAAAAATTACTTTAAAGCGAAATATTTTTCGAATCTTTACCTAAATTTTCTGATTTTGAGGGAATTTTTAAATATTAATTTTTACAATTTAAATTTTTAAATGCTGATCACGTGGTTTCTTTTCTATTTGTGATACTTTAAATTAATTTTTCGTCACGTGCATAGGAACGAAATAAATTGACAAAAATTATTAAAATACAGTAAAAGATTACATTTAACCACTAGACTCATTGAGATGGAAGTTTTTTAAGAATTTAATTCAAATTAGTATGTTTTATGGATATTAAACATACAAATTAATTGCAAACATTGACCTTTATATTTAATTGGAATATTTTCTTTTACATTATTTTGCCAATAGAAATATCCGTTGCGATATTTTTAATATATATTTTCTTGGAGTATTAATTGAATACATTGACCGTTGTATTTAATTTGAATGTACTCCGTTGTGAAGTACGGGTATTCAGCTAGTGTCATCATACGCTGTATTTAAGTTAAATTGTTTTATTGTATTTAAACTGATGCTATAAGTAAAGGAATACAGGAAATCGACATATACAGTGATTCTAGAAGTACACTGCAAGCTATATGCGCATATTATTTTAAGGGACATAGGATTGAAAATATAAAAAACCTAATAGAATATTCATGAGATAGCAGTAAACTTACACTGGGTTAAAGCCCACTGTGGCATTAATGAAAATGAGATGGTAGACGCAGCAGCTAAACAAGCAACAACACTGAATGAAATCACAGGAAATTATAAATTAACTAAAGAACAGATTAAGAATAAAATTAAGAATTATTACATAAATATATGGCAAGAAAATTGGGAGAGAAGCAGTGTAGGAAGGAAAGTATTTGAGGTATTCCCTAGAGTTTCTACGAAAAGACTGTAGGCAGATTTCCTTGTTAATCAAGCAATAACTGAACATGGCTGTATAGGAGTCTATCAAAACAGATTTTTTGCTAAAACAGATCTTTGTGAGTGTGGCAATATACAAACTATAAAGCACTGTATATACAATTGTAGCAAATGGGATGAAGCACGAAAAAACCTACCTTTGGGCTTTCAAGATTGGGCCCCTAGTAAATTATTTACGGATTATTATTGTAGAAGGTACATCAAGAATATTATGCAGGAACTTATGAATATACACTTCCCCCTACAAGGGGAAGGTGGATAGCCCCTCAGATTTAAAAAAAAGACAGGTAAATGAATTGCAAAAAGATAAACTTCGGGACCCGGTTGGGTTGGATTGCCGTCGGCATGATTAGTTTTATTATTGAAGGGCCGTATAACCTTCGGGTGTGGACGGCGGCGATATTACTTACTTATTGTATTTAAATTATAATAAGAAATGAATATAATTCTTTTGCTATATTTTTAACTTACTAGAGAAAAACGCAAATGGAAATGTTTTTGAAAAAAAAAAGCCATCAACTCATATGGTCATCAAAAAACCGAGGTCTGTTTTTGTAAGTAAACCATTAATTGTGTTTCGGAGCAATGAAATAAACCGAACTCACGGTCGGAGAAGTGACAGTAATAATTATTATTTTTCCCGATGCTGATAGTTGAGCTGTGCATTCTAATAAAATTTGTGATCCCTTGTACGCGGCATTTGAAATCATCCCACCTCGCTGCGGCCGTGTACTCCCACGGGAGCTGGAGATGACTGCTCCCAAATAGGATATGCTCCCGCATTGTTGACAGTCGTTGCTCTTGACAACGCTCATATCTCCCATGACAGAAAGCCGTGAAAAGAATCGATGAATGGCCCAAACAGAGGAGGGCAGATTTTTCAAGGAAGAGCGAGGAAAAATATCCAAGAAAGGGGTCTCAAGCCGCGTCCCAGAAATAAATCATGAATGATGAAAGACTTGACTTTTTTGGAATGTTTACACTTTTTTTTTTACCTCCGAGGTGAGGGATATTTGATTTAACGCTTCTTGGGATATATGGGAGTTATAAAACTGGAAATGAAGTCACTGTCAGAGAGCAATTCCGAATTGAATACCGATGAAATTTAATTATCTGTGGCACATAAAAAATCAACATAGTTCTCACTACCTCGATCAAACAGTTTGAAAAACTCTTTTTCGCGAATACTTCTCAAATCATCCGCAGTTCATTGAAAGCATTTTTAACTTAGCGAAACTTGTGACGTCAACATCTTTTCAATACTAACTGTACATGGAAAATTCAAAGATCACAGTCTAATTCCAAATAGAAAAGTAAGAGATTTCTGTCGTATGGAAAATCAGCAAAAGCGGCGAGAACGAATACGCGATACACAAAGGAAAAGGTGAGTTAAAATATCATCCTGCGAAATCGAAATTTTGGAGTCTTAGACTTAAATCAGGTTTATAAGCTCTGTTAACAATGGATTTTTTCAAATCAGGCGAAAATTTTGTTTAAATTTTAAGCTTTTTATTCTAAACGAGTATATATACATACATACATGTTCACACACACATATATATGTATTATACTTGCATACATACAAAAACATATACATACATGTATATTCATATATATATGTACATAGATATACGTATATACACACATTTGTACATACTTACATGCATCTTTATAAACACGCAAGTTAACACAAACATGTTTATATATTATAAATGCATAAATATAACTACATATATATACATGCATATTCATACATATACATAAATGCACATAGATATACGTATATACACAAATTTGTACATGCTTACACGCATATATACATACATACACTCATAATAACATACATTATATATATATATATATATATATATATATATATATATATATATATATATATATGAAATAAATTTCAAACCTTTTCGTTATCCTTAAAAACGTTAATCCAAAATTCTTCCATCCTATTGCAATAAAGCATTACCCCTCAAATCCAACCAAAGTAATCTATTAGTTTTTCCCCTAAGGCTCGCGCTGCCACGTTATATAACAGTTATATAAGATCGAACCGGGTCGAACGCTAGAGAAACATAACACCATATGACGCCTCATAGTCAGGTGCTGCGTTTAGACCAATCAGAATAGTTCCGCGCGCCTGAAAATCCACGCTTTTCTCAATAATTCCGTAGTTTTTGTGTGTCTGCTCTCAACCAGGAAGGATGGAAACTTTACTCTGCTGTCAATTTGCGCTAGCGGGTCCACCGTCCCCAGCTAGCTGCGCGATATGTCGTCCAAATAAAGATTCATCTAGATGAAAGTGTCTTATCTTTTGGTGGTGGGCTTGGATTATTTCGCCTACCCTGCTACATCTACAACTTAAAGTAAGGCTCGTATGCCGATCAAACCCTTACGAGAGCAAAGCTCTCGCAAGGCCCCTTGTAATGAAGCGCTTTCAAAAAAGATTAAAATTAATATTTTAAGAGAAAATAAAAAGTTTGAAAGCTTGATTAATTGCATTTTGTGTGTAAGGTCGGTAACGTCTTTAATGCCGACGAAATTATAGGGCAAAGCGTTTGTCGGCAACATTAGCCAATTTACGAAGGTTTTATGAGCCCAGCGTATGTGGGGTCTGTGATTCCAGACGCAGATAAGCTGTGGATGGCACCATTTGTGACATTATGCAACAATGACATGTTGGAGGTGATTGATAGCTGGGTTCGCTGGGAGACCACGAGGGGCAGCGGTTTTGTATTGCGGGTGGTCATCAGCTGTTCGGTTTATTGCGTAAGACGGCCTTGTTGATCAAGTATGAGGGCAGCAAATGAGAGGCTTGTAGGTGTTGGGACTCAGCAAATAAAAAAGATGTGAGTTTCCTGAATGGCTGAAGAAATGATTTCGGAGGCGTGGGCTGTGAGAGAATTAAAATAATTGAAGTGAGTTTTTTTAGGGAAGAAAAAAAAGTCAGTCAGTCGGAATCCAGGAGCCTTCCCTGGGGCTCGACTGAAAAATAACCTGTCCCTGTTTCTTTGCCCCAAGACTCCGGTGGAATATTCCCGGAAAAAAAATAAAATTAAGGGGGTTTGATGCGACGGAGCTCGGTGGATCCTGAGAAAGAAAGTACGTGTGGAGAAACGAGTGGTAGTTGAGCCCAAATGCAAAATAAAGAGAAGGATAGCAGAGGAGATTGCAGCCAGTACGCCTACAGTTAAAGCTAACCCCAGCGTGGAGGAGACATCCATCAAAATAAGGAGAAACTACAGAGTGCAAACTAAAGTCACGGAAGGAGTCCCTACGAGTGTTATCACAGAACCCGAAAGTTGTTCTCAGCTGAAAGACGTGAGTTTATTTATTTGATTTTGTTTAGTTCAGATCCCGCGTTTACCTTTTGATAGTTAGTGTGAGTTTCACGTATTTGAAGATATCGTGCATTTAATTTGGATAGGAGTTTTTAGAATTGTGTGTAGTATGTATTTATGCTCCCTATTTTCCTCGTCAAGTAAATTTTGAATGTTAATATTCGATATAATGATAAACTGATTTTGGTATATGGATAAGTGCCTACAAAAGGTATGATTAAAATTATGTGTACAAACAATGAATAATAATTTGTAAATAAATTTAAGTTTAAGTTAATTTTAAATCTCTCTGTTTTATTTGTTCTTCAATATTTTAGTTCCCTTGTTCGTCAATTGCTAGTTACGACCTGAAATACGGGTTATTAACAAAATTATCTTAAAACACAACGCACCCAACTACCCCTTTATAAATAAATTAATGTACTAACTAACTAATTCACGCCCGTTAAAATAACTTTGGACGAGCAATACGACACCCCTCCCTTCCGCAGAGGGGTGAAAAATGAGATGCAGAACAAACAGCGAGAGCTTTCTCTCTCGTAAATACGAACGTCCCGTGATCAAAACTTGCGGCTAGTAGGGAGATCTCGTAGACCCGTCTTTTCTCTCGCAATGCAGGAATAGTCATTCGCTTTGCGAAGGAAAAGGATGTTATCCCTTTCTTTAAGCAAGGAATGGATATTACAAGATGCGGATAATCCACTTGAGAAGTTTTTAGTAACAATGAAGATGAAGTTTTTAGTACAAAAATTTAGACTGTGCAAACATGAATTTATGTGTTTATTACATTTTTTCTACAACATCTTCTTCAGCATTTATGAGCTTTAAAAGCTTATTATTTCTGACTAACAACTTATTTTTGTCTTCCATTATTTTAATTAATGTTTCTAAATTTTATTGATTTTTAGCAGAATTCCTTGCCGGGATGTTGTTTCGATTTCTTGCACCATAGTTTTTTGTGTTTGAAGAGCCTCAGTTTAAAATTTATTTAACTCGGCTGCTTCTTTTTTTCTTTTTAAGGCTAGATGCCGCCTGCCACGTACTGTTGAACTGTCTAGAAAATAATAAAAAATACATAGTAAATGAGATAGCACATGGAACAGAGCTATTATTTCATACATAAAAATCAACATAAACTATTTCATAGAAGTTATTGTCACAGATTATATAGTAAAACTGCAAATAATTATGAAGAAGAGTTCTATACAGGCATTTACATAAAACTATGTATGTTACGTGAAACATACAATTGTCTAATTTCTATAAAGTATGGTACTAAAAAATTTTTAAATATCTCCAGCAATCTCAGTCTGAAATTTATATTTTAAAACTTGTTACAAAAATTTGATTTAAATTTATCAAAATCCAAATAACTTACTTGATGATTGAACAATATGCCAAGACTTTGTTTATGCTGTTTTAGTGGTAGTTACAATCTTAGGTATTGTAATTCACTTTGAATAACAACAACTTTCTGGGGGGGGGAAATTAATTAGTATAAATAGCAAATAATTTTGCTTTAAATTTATTTAAAAAATTCAAATTTTCGAAAAGCATTATGAAACAAACATTCATTTTGTTAGTTACAATAGCTATTTTTTTCTCTGTGATTTTTCTTAGCTTTATGAATATTAAATACATAGTTGTATTTAACAATCATAAAGCTAAACATAATTCTGATATATGACTGAACATTGGCAGTAATCTTTCGAAGCACAATTATTAAATTTATATTTGCTATTTGACTGTACAATGTCATATTTGCTATTTGAGTGTACAATGTCATGGTCTCAATCCCCACCCTCAAATATTTAAAATGCAGTGATCTTTATCTAGTAACAAAGCCTCCTGCAACAAAGTATTTTGTTCTTTGTTTAATGATTAACTAACAGCATTTTTAAAAATTTATAATAAGATTTATAAACAAAAATAGAAATATGATATTCTTGTACACAAACGCCAGAAAAGTCTAACAGAACATTTTTAGTACTTTAATTGTCCCTTAAATAAGCATTAGAACATTTTAAAATTTTGCTTTAATTAAATTTATTTATGATAAATATATTGCAATGTAAAAATATGATATATTATAAATAACATTGAAAATGATTAAAAGAAATTCTAATAAACAGGTAATTAAATACAAAATTAATAATTTACTTACCATCCATTTTTTTCTGTTTTAAAACAGCCTACAAGTAAAAAAAAATAATAAAATATTAGGATATTGCTAAAGTCAAATTACATTTTTTTCTTTTCAAATACAACTGAAATTACTTACCAATGCAAATCAATCGAATGACTCATCAGAGATGCCTTCACTGCACTTTTTTCTCGATCTCCTCTACTGAAAAATTTGATGTCCTTTGAGACAATTTTATCTACAAAATATAAAAGAAACAGCCACGTTGGTCGAAGTCAAAGCGCGGGTTTTTTCCAGTACTGTATACTTTTTCTTGAACCCCAACGCAAGGATGCAATTAAAATGCCGAGTTTGAGGCAGTTCAGTCGGACGGTTTCGCTAAATTGACCGTCGTCCTCTACCTTGGGTAGGGTAAGTGGGGGGGGGGGGCCCTGCTTCCGCACTCGGGAGGAGAAATACAAACATCCATATGTACTACACATACAAACATCCATAGACATATATGCATACATATACATACATGCATACGCAGACGTACATTGAACCATTTTTATATACTAGCCTGAGCAATCTTCATATTTCAACCCATTTAAACGTTTGTGGGATAAAATCGAAAGGAGCATCAGGTGACTGGATCCAAAACCATCAAATCTTTAAGAACCCGAATAAGCAGTTATTTGGGTGTGGTGTCAAATTCCTGAAGCCACTTACCAACATCTCATAGAGTTCATGCCAAAGAGAATCGCAGCATTAGTGTAATCAAAATGTGGCTATACATATACAGAGTAGATATTTTTAATAAATTAAATGGAACTAAATGAAATTATAATGAAAAAACAAACAAACGAATGCACCTTGAAAAATACACGGAATGGAAATGAATAAAAGTAAAAGGCAATAAAGGAAGCTAACAGTAACGATAGTACTTAGATAAATGAAGTGTTATAAAACAAATCCAAGAGTAAATAAAACCACTGTTACTTTTGCATAATTGCGGGGTGCAGCAGAATAGACTCCGGTATTTCAAACGGTAATAAAATACAAACGAAACAACTTACAGAAGAAAACTTTAGATTCTTGAAAAGTACTTATAATCTAGTTTTTTTTCCCGGTAAGTTTTGAAAATTGCCTCACGTAGGTGGCACCCGTTATTTACGATGCATTGCCGAAGCCATTTTTCTAAAGTTTCCCATTAAACTGTTCCTCATCTTTGGCAGCAAATTTTTCCCGAATAGGGGACATACGGACTCTGCACATTCACAGATGTTCGAATGTTCCGAGTACGACTACTTGGTTTCCTTGGTAATGCAGACCCACTTGCTCTCACGTTTGAAACCTAACGCATGATTGTTCTTCGATCAGGAATGACGCCATTTGTATAGAGCCTGAAGCGCGTCCAAAATGCCATCTGTGTCGCGGTAACTAAGCCTTCGTTTTTAGAGAACGCTATGCTCACCGAACTAACTCGTGGTGTCTACCGGCAACTAAAAAATCCACCTGTAACGAGGAATTCGTTCCAGAAATAATTAATTTGGTTGGGCTGGTAACGCACGTTAAATTAATATAAAATCTCTAATTCTAAATAGTTGTTCCTTAAAATAAAATAGCGTAATTTCTATACCGTTCTCTCGACGTGTTTGTTCTTGAGAATTTAGCCGTTGCCCATTTCTCTTAAACCGTAAAAGCTTCAACCATAATTTGCTTAGCCAGGTGTTAGTCTCAGAATTCCCTTGCTAAGTTTGACTAAAATGCCCTTTTTATGCCTGGTAATTGCAGGGTGTGTCATGTGAACATCCAGCTAGCTTTTGTCCACGCATGCCGTGTTACGTTTGCTCCCTAAATTGGAGCATAAAATCAGTTTTAAGTTAGAGATAAAAGTGTGTCCTCTCGTATCCCTTTGTCCGAAATATTTGTTCCCACGAATGTAATTGGCGTCAGCTTGGCGTGAAAGCACTCTCCGAGTAAGTCTTTCTCCCCTGGTTCGACCAATCGGGCAGAGGCGCTATGTTAGCAATATCGGGGCTAAACCTTCCACGGGCCTCGGTTTTGCGGCACACTAGGTTTTTTCTCCTCTTGGCGAGGTTTCGGCATGGCCTGGTTTCTTTTGTTAGCCATTAAATGCTCGCGTTGTTGTTACGGTAATATTGCGTACGCCGTGGACGCGTGTCCGTTATTTTGGTAAATTGGCGCATTTCTAGCTATAGTAACCCTCGTTTTCCGCGTTTTTTCAGGCCTGTCCAGTGATGAAAAGAAATAGTAGTCAGGCATATTTTACTAAGAGAGGTTTTTAGCTTTAAAAATTGTATACGTTTAAGCACCCCTTCAGTTCTTGGCCCTGGCCTCAACTGTATTGGGGGGGGCTGTTTTTATCATGCCATGTTAACGTATATAACCGTCTGACTTTGATACGGAATAAAATCCCTTTTTGCTAAAAACTTTTTGTCTACCAAGTTGTTTCCTTTACGCTTACCCTAGATGATTTGACTTCTAGGTCTGAAGCTTCTGGGTTATTGTTCAGCGCAATCCACTATCATCATGTATCGATTCGGCCATGAGTGAGTGTTTTTATTTCAACCGAAGTGCTGAGGAACCGGATTCTTCATATTCTTCGGAAACCTTTTTTTTTTGGTCACCAACTCCTCCAATTTATCTTCGGGACACTTCAAGAATTCTACAATTTAGATTTGATGTCTCAACTGCTATAAGACTGGTTGGTATCCTCTTCGTCATCTCTCAATAGAGACTTGTACCATCAATCACCTCCATTATTCTATTAGATCGACTGATCCCGCTTCAACATCGTTTCTTCAAAATAGACTGGTTCCTTTTCTCCTTTAAGATTGATTCTTCAATGAAGACTCTTCCATTCCTCACCACCATTATATTTTCCACGTAACAGACTGATCCTGTTTTTCATTCCCCATCACAGATATCATTAAGACTTTCAGCTTCCACTTAGACTGTATCCGCCCCTTCATTTCCCCTTTACAAAGGAGACTGTTTTCATCCCATAACCATCAATAGCCTCTAATCTTCTACATCACAGATATTAATCTACATTCTACAGCACAGACTGATCCCGTTCTTCAACCAACAGCACACCACCCGAACAGTTTCCACCTCCTATGCTGCCCTACCACCACCATTCTCTTACTAGCGATCTTCAGAAATGTTGCTGCCCATTCTCCCGCACCCTGTAGTTACAACCAAGACTTCAGGGAAAATATATCTTAATGAGGTTATGGGTCAGTTGTGATCTTACATCTCCAACCCCTTTGTTGAGCTACAGGGGGACTTTTCACGCAGAATATTTATAATCGCAGATCAGCTTATGCATATTTCTGAATTTCATGCTTGTGCAAATGAAAATAGATCTCTAATAAAGAGTACGTCATGTGATGGCCGAATGGGTAGGTCGCTAGCATTCGGTTCCGATCATGTGGGTTCGAGTCCCACTGTTGACATGTATGTTTGTAGCCGTTCGGAATCGGCTTTAAACTGTAGGTTCTGGTCTAATTAGCCCTCGTGTAGCAAGAAGTTGACCGTAGTGCACCAAACCAAATCAAATAAAGAGTGCGCAGCATCCGACAGTTAAGTTATTAACAGTTTGATGTTTTTCGAAGAAATAAATTATTGATGGCTGTCGCAAAAAGAGGAATTGTGTTTGAAAAAACCTATTTTTGGACAAAAAAGAGAAGAGTGGGCAAATTTAGATCGCATTTACTAAATTTTAATTTGAAATATTCTGAGAACGAAATTCTCAATAGCTTAGTATGAAATATACAAATATGCATTAATAAATCATATACGAACACGTCATGCCACTTGTCCCGGGCACATAAATATCCTATTTTTCCCACAATTCTGAAAGTATCGAAATCGAAGACTGAATGTTAGAAAATTTCAGAACATTCTTTTTGGTAAAGTATAAACTGTTCATTCTGAAAGGAACAAGCAAAAATTCATGCAAAACTTATTCAACAGTTATATTTTTTTCGAAGAATTAAATTATTGATGTATGTCGCAAAAAGAGGAATTGTGTTTAAAAAACCAAACGACTTTTATAACAAAAAATAGAACCGCGGGCAAAGTAAGATTGAGTTTACTAATTTTCAATTTGAAAAATTCTGAGAACGAGATTCTCAATAGCTTAATATGAGAAATAAAAAGTCGTTAACAAATCTCTAAAAAACACATCATGACACTTGTCCCGGGCTCATTTTTCCCACAATTCTGAAAGTATCAAAATCGAAGACAGAATGTTCGAAAATTTTAGAACATTCTTTCTGGTAAAGTATAAACTATTCATTCTGAAAGGAAGAGACAAAAATTCGTGGGAAATTACCCTCAGTTTTCCCGATCGAAACTCCACTGTTTACTAAAGCTTATTCCATATTTAAATAACATTCATTACTATCACATAACTCATTTCACCAGAAACATTTTTAATCCCTCCCTCCGTCACTCTAAAAGCAGTCGTTGAGGGAACAAATTCTGCTCAAATTGCAAAATGCTCAAGAATGTTCTTTTACCCTAAAACGCCAGTTTCAGCCATTTCATACTTCGCGTCGAATACTCTATTCATTATGTAAGCTGTCAGCTTAAATCAGCGTAAACGAGTAGAATTTTAAAATGCACTGCGGGGGGGGGGGGGGATGTCTGGCAACCTTCCAAATGCAACTCTCCGCCATCTCCGAAAAATTTTAGATGGTTTTGAAAGATTTGCTCGGCGATCATCTTTGAAAATCATAGCTTACGAGTGAGGCAAAATTTGCTTCATTGGAAACTTAAAGGTTGCAATTTGTAACTTTATATATAAATATATCTATAAGTATGTATATATATGTACATATATATTATGACGCATACACATGCACATATTGTATGTATACATACATGTACACCCAAACGTGTTTTTGTGCGGTATGTGTAAAAAAAGTCCATAAAGATATATAATATGAATAAAAGGTAACAAAAAGTGAGAAATTAACTAAATTAAGTAAAAAATTAACTGAATGGGAATTTTGAGTTATTTTAAGCGATTTTTTTATCGTGCGTTTTTTTATACGTTCCCTATCCACCGCACAAAAACATCTTTGAGTATACACACACATATATATATATATATATATATATATATATATATATATATAAAGAGAGAGAGAGCCAATGTTATGGAAGAAACCTTTCTTTGACGGCCACCCTCAAAAACGTCACTTTTTTTGGAACAATTGCTGGTCGCCGTGGAGAAATTTTACTGTGTTTCACTAAATTCTACCTAATACTTCTTAAATTTACCAGGAAATCTACTTGTAAACCCTTTTATCTCAATATTTAGGTAGGCAGGCAGACACATACACACACACACACACTAATAATAGCGTTATTAATTGAGTTCCGTTAATTATATCTATCGCTTTCTGTAACTATTTTATGAACCCCACATTTACGTTTTAATTTGTGTCCGTCCCCAAAGTGCCAGTATTTGTGGCGCCTAGCTGTCGCTGTAGCATATCAAACTGTATATGATCACATGCACAGATGACGCTAACATTCCATAGTTCTAGTGTATCAGTCTAACTACTCGTTTCTTAGCATCATGTAATGACTTGAACTAGTCCAGACGAACAGCCTCTCTGTTCAGTGTATGTAGTTGTTGTAAATATTCAACTTTTTATCTTCCTTACAATTGTAGATCTCAAGTACAGTGCTGGAGTCAATGGAATGATTACTCCCTTCAACTGTACTGTGCTCACTGGATTGAATAACTACTCAAGCCAACCACTAGAACTCAACTCATCTCCTCCCATAATGTCTCCCTCTGGTACCGAATTCGTTAATATATATATATATATATATATATATATATATATATATATATATATACAACTGTTCCGTAACTGACTGACTGATTGACTGACTGACATACAACGCACAGACCAAACCACTGGACCTAAAGGGCTGAAATCTTGCATGGCGATTCTTTTTATGGTGTAAGGGTGCAATATGAAAGATATTTGAAAAACTCTTCTTAGATTTTTTTAAATTATATTTTTAAGCTGTTTTAGTAACTTTTTTAAGCTTGAATATAAAATAATAATTTGAGGGTTATAAAATTTACATCACGAGAAAGAACATAAAAATTCCTTTAAAATGAAATCTTTGTCGAATCTTTACCTCCATTTTCTGATTCCCAAGAAAAGTTTCCCAAGTCATCGGGTTTAAAAGAAAACGTCAAGTGAGAGCTCTGACTACAGCTGAACATGGTTCTCTGGTCACTGTGCATGAGTGCTGGGGGAACATATTTTCCACCAATGATGATATTTCTTCGTAAAATCTTAACGGATAAGCTTCTGAATGGAGCTCCATCCGGAGCAATTGGAAGAGTTCATCCCTCTGGGTGGATACAAGCCCATATGTTTACAAAAATGGCCCAGACCAGCAAGAAGCATCGTGCATCTTCTGTGAAGGTGCATTCAAAGATCATACATTAGGAGAACTTTGGATTCGTTGTAGGATGAGTCTACACTGGACTCATTCTTTGTGCACCGGAGCCGAAGCTGAGTTTTATATTTGCGAATTTTGTCGACAAAATTGAATTTCTTTTATATAGATAATATTTGATGAGCCAGCTGTTTAATAATATTTTTTCCTTTC
Organism: Dolomedes plantarius; assembly: GCA_907164885.2. Lineage (NCBI taxonomy): Eukaryota > Metazoa > Arthropoda > Arachnida > Araneae > Dolomedidae > Dolomedes > Dolomedes plantarius. Next base: position 103,242,484 of record OU015500.1, read on the forward strand.
ACTTTTTCATTTGAAAATTTTTCTCTTTTTTGTTTCCAGCTGTTTAATTAATAGATAAATGATTTTTTTGTTAAAAAAGGTGGGGGTCCATATTACCCTCCAATTTGGGTCACCTGCAAGTTTTGACTTCTTTCACTTATGTGACTGTATACATCTTAAAATTTGATTTAATGGCAAATCCACTTAAGGATGTTTAGATGATGAGTTATGGAAGAGGTTAGAGCCCCAAAATAAGAAAATTAGTTTTTGGTATGACCACAGTGAGCCAAAAACAAAAGGGGGGTCCATAATCCCACCTTCTCCTATATATATATATATATATATATATATATATATATATATATATATATATATACACCGTGTGAGCCAAAAGTCCATAAAAACTTTAAAAAGGAAGATATTATGATAAAGTAGTGCTGTTTACAAGAAAGGGGTGACAAGGAAGTCGGATTTTTTATTTGAAGGAAAAAAAATTTAAATCACTGGTAGAGTCACTGGTCCAGTTTTTCGAGCACTGCTACTCCCCGTGGATGATTCCGCCGCCATATTATTCATAATGGCTTCCACCACAGTAATGCGGCCCTTCGCCAACGAGGGTATTCCCCTTCAAGGCAATCCCCCAAATTCTCGTGTATCACGGTCTTTTATTACAAGATTGATGTGCAAAATTCTCGTAAATCTCTCTCATTTCAGCGCCATCTACCGGTGACTTCTTAAAACATTTAACTTTACAATATTTTTAAAAACTATTTAAATTTTTTTCGGCCGCTAAAAAAATCCGTGTGTGTGTCACACGTACCGTGCCACTTAAATGCTGACATAGTACTCCCAACCCTTTGCAACCGTTAAGCCACTTGTCCGAGTTTCAGCAATGTTGTCTGGAAAAGACCTTATGGAAAAATACAAAATTTGTAATTACATTCCAGTTCCTATTTCAGTTGATTAAATCCTAAGGTAGTGTTTCATCCGTTTGAAAAGAATTTATGTTTCCTCTAATTCAGTGAGCTGCTATTCCAAAACGCAGTTTTATCAAATACAACTCTGAAGTTTTAAATTCAATGCGATATTCTTTACATGCAAAGCATTTTTAATACGGAATGTTTGGCGAGCAAAAAGTAAACAGGCGTCAGGAATATCAGAAGTTAATATTTTTGTCTAAAAATAATATCGTGAGTGAAAGAATTATTTAAAATCATGAAGCCGAAACTTTTTTAGACATTGTTTCAATAATTTAATGCAAAGAATATCCCCCTATTTGAATTAACATTGATGCAAGCGTGTAGTTTTAGGAAGATTGAAAAAAGGATTTAGAATTTCGAGAAACGCACTTAACTCTTTTGAATATAAACTCACTTCCAAACAACTTAACTGTAACTGCTGAGAGATAATTCTTTTCGACGCTAGAAAGCTTTCGAAAGATATTTTTTCTCCCCCAACTTTTGAACGGAGAAAGAGAAAAGCTTCTAAAGTTCTCGCCCTAATATTTGTCACCAGTTTATTTCGCTTCTCTTATCTTAAAATTTTCTACTCTCTTGAACATTTCTCGAAAAGTTTTATTATAAATTCGTTCAATCAAAAGAAAATGATCCGACATTTTTTCCCCGGGTTGTCGTCTGGAGAAATGCCAGGATGCCGGAAGAATCATAATTAGGACTCGATCATCGATTAATGATGTTTGATTCTTTAAAAAGTGGGAAATCCCCATTTTAAGGTATATGTATACTTTAGGAGCCCTTTTTCTTCAAAATATACAATTCTAATTAAAAGATTATATTTTAATGTCAAATGTGATATAAAATCATGAAACTAATGCAATTTTAGTAAATTTTTTATCACATTTTTAAGTGGGACCAGGACACAAAATTATTCAAATTTTCGAAAAAAATTATTGCATTAAAAAGTTTTGTTTACTTTTTCACTTAAAGTGAGGTTTAAATCATGTTTCCATTTTAATTAGAACATTCTATTTTAATTAGGATATATTAATTTTTGCAATATTCGAATAGCAGGCAATCTTAAACCTCTAAATACGTTTATCTGCATGAAAGGTTTTTTCGCCATTTCTCGTCTTTAAATTGTTATAAGTCAAGACCTGTTAACGATAAATTTTCAAACTTGGAACATGTCTTTTTCAATTTTTTTACTTTGATTTCGATTCAGTAAATTTGAAAAAAATAGTCGCTTTTGAAAATATAATTTTTTAAAAATAACTTACATAATTTTTTTTGAATTTTTTAATCTAAATATTTTTATTTTTTTTAAAATTAATACTTAAAAAAAAGCTGAATAAAATTATATATTTCTGTTTAATTAAGTGAAAAAAATTTAAATTCGACAAATAATATTTCGAGTTCTAAGGATTTTAAATTTCCCCACTTTAAAAAAAAAATTTAATTAAAAATTTTTAAAAACATTTATGAGAAGTTTTATGATGTGATTTTGTTCACAAATTATATTATTAACTATCAGAAAATATTCAAAATTTTGACTCAATAAATAAAAAAAATTAAAATGTGTCTCGGACCCCCTTAAAAGAGAAAATTTGTAAAATTTTTTTTTAGTAAAATTCAATGTTTATACCAGACATTCTATATATTTTAATTTACTATATTCTATAGTACATCCTAAACTATATTCTATAATTATTAGTTCAACTAAATAAATTTTAACGTTCTTTATACCGTATACTACTGTGAGAATCAGCTTTGTAAGAAGTCAGTTTACTACATTAAATTATGTGTATATATTCTATCCATAGGTTATACTTTAATCTACACCTAAAATAATTGCAATATCTCCCATAAAATATTTTTTCAGGAAAATGTATTATAATGTACAAAAAATATCAAAATAAAAAAATTGCTGTAAAACAATTAGTGATATGTACTTAAGTAAATTTAGGTAGAAATTGTATATACACGATATACATGTATACAAAATTTTAGCAATTTTGGACGATTAGTTTTGAAGAAATAGTGCGCACAAGTTTCAAAATAACAGTTTTTAGAAGAAGCCGTTTAAGGTTTAAATTTTCTATAAATTACTTTACTACTGTATTAGCTTTATACATTTGGCCATAAAATCGGTTGTAATTGTATTATCGACTTCATTTTTTTCACAAGATTCATTTAAGTACTTAAGAAATACTTCCGAACACTGAAATATACCAAAATGCTCACTGAAATATACCAAAATAAGTAGAAATATACAGATTTTATTTTTTTATGTAGAGGTACCTGTAAAATGATTAAATTAACACTTTTAGATCACCACATAGTTTGTAACGTGTAACACACCTCTGTAGAATTTCATTGAAATATATTTAAACTTATTATGGAATTAGGTTTCTCGTATATAAAAATACCTGAAAAATTAGTTTCCTAGAAAATGCCATTTAAATGCCACTTCCAGTCTTATATGCATCATTTCTAGTTTATTAGATTGGTCATAAATCCTCATCCCATAATCGTACGTGGTCGATCTGGACTGTACGAAGAAAGTTCAAATAAACTGGCAAGTTTCAGTTATCAAAGATTTATTAACGTTAGCCAACGATATGGCTCATTTATTTAGGGATGCTTCCTAATGAAGCTTCCTACTCGAGCGAAAGACAAAATTCAACTGGGCAAACACTTGTTGCAGCCAACTCATAGGCGCCAAATAACGACGGTTACAGTTCAACCTTTAACCAGGCGTAAACATACCGCCCGACTTTGAAATCCTAGTGATTTCAAGAAAATAACAATTTTACAGCCATATTTGTACAATATTCAAATTATACATAGATTAATACAATTCAAAATTTACAAACAAAATTAATATGTAGATCACAATACAGTAAAACACCATACACTTATATAATTAAAAATACACTTCCATACAAATACTTCAGGAGACTATACAAATTAAAGATATAGATAAAATTAACTCTTTTAACTCTCCATATTATTTAAAGGTAAAATGCAAATATACTACGTTTATAAATACCACGTTTACACCACACGTATATTTTGAACGTGTGGTGTAAACGTTCGTTTACACCACAAGTACGTTTGGTGTGGTGTAAACGAGACACCACACCAAACTACGTGGTGTCTACTACGTTTAAAAATACCACGAGGTGTTTTTACTAAGACTACTCGTATTTTTCCATCTTTGCCTGGGATGGTGTCGTGAATTCTACCAATAGACCAAGTGCAAATTGGTAATTTGTCATCTTTTAGTAGTACTAGTGTTCCAGTGGTAATGTTATTTTTGTCAAAAAGCCATTTGCCTCTTTGCTGTAAATGATTTAAATAATCTCGTGTCCATTTTTTCCAAATAATTTGATTAAATTTAGTTATTTTTTGCCATCGAGAAAGTTTATTTTCTGGCATATCGGTTAATACAGGTTCTGGAATAGCATTGATTGGGCGACCTATTAAGAAGTGGCCAGGGGTTAGGGTTTCAAAATCATTAGGGTCCGAAGAGAGTGGAATAAGTGGCCTGCTATTCAAAATTCCTTCGATTTGATTAGTTACCGTTAAAAATTCTTCCAGAGTCAAATTTGAATTTCCCACTGTTCTCTTTAAATGATGTTTAAAAGATTTGACTCCCGCCTCCCACAATCCCCCGAAGTTCGGAGATCTGGGAGGAAGAAATTTCTAAGATATTGACTGCGATACTAAGTATGATGCTAAATCATCAGATGGCTTTTGTACCAGTTTGTACAGTTTTCTCAGTTCAGAACTAGCTCCGACAAAATTCGTAGCGTTGTCTGAAAATATTGTCGCGGAAACACCACGTCGGGCAAAAAATCTCTTCAAAGTTGAAATTAAAGCATCCGAGGTCAAATCAGTTAAAATATCTAAATGAATAGCTCTAGTTGAAAAACACACAAAAATAGCAACATAAATTTTGCTTACAACACCTTTACGTTGGTTTTTATATTTTATAAAAAATGGGCCACATAGATCAATACCCGTGTTAAAAAAGGTAGGGCTAATCGTCACTCTTTCCCTTGGCAATGATGACATTAATTGTTCTTCTATTTTAGGTTTATTTTTAAAACAAGTAATGCAATTATGGACAATTTTTCTAGCGTTATTTCTGCCATTTAAAGGCCAAAATTCTTGTCTAACAAAATTAAGTAATGTTTGAGCACCAACGTGCAAATTCTTTAGGTGGAAATATTGCATTATTAAAATAGTTAGCTTATGATCTCTTGGTAACAAAATAGGATGCTTTTTGTCAAATGACAAATTTGAATAATTAAGTCGACCTCCAACACGAATTAATCCATCATTGTCTAGAAAAATATTTAAATTACTTACATGATTGTCCTTCAACCGTTCCTTTTTCTTTAAAGAACTTAATTCTTTGAAAAATACTTTTACCTGTACTGATTTGATTAAATATCGTTTAGCCTCATTAAATTCCTCCTTAGTGATAGGTCCACGTTTTTTCTCTTTATTTCTGCAATTGTATTGAAACCTAAAAATAAAGCTAAGAATTCTAATTAATTTAACATAGCTATTACTTAAATCAAGAATTTGGTTAATAAAGCCATTATTAGATGTGAGAATCAAGTTAGCGTTCGAAGATTGTTTTAGTTCACTAAAATATAGTTCTTTATCAGGAGAGTCCATTCCACTTTCATTCGGAGAATTTAGAATTTCTTCAAAGGCAAGCTGTGGTCCATTTCACCACAATTCCAAGGTTTTAAGTTCTTTAGGATCAACACCACGGGAAAGAACATCCGCAGGGTTGTCACTGGAAGAGATGTGTTTCCACTAATGATTTGAGGTTAAAGATTGTATTTTGGAAAGTCGGTTGCCAACAAAGGTTTTTAGCTGATGAGGAAGTGATCTGATCCATGCCAAGGCGATGGTAGAGTCCGAGAATAAAACTACCTTGTCAATAGTCATTTTCAAGGAAACAAGAACTTTGTTGACCAGTTGCGCAAGTAACCAGCAAGAACATAATTCTAAACGAGGTATCGATAAAGTCTTCAACGGGGCGACTCTAGATTTGCTAGCGAGTACTTTAGAGGTATGAGATCTAGTTCGAGTGTAACAAGTTAGGTAAACAACAGCTCCATAGGCAGAGATTGAGGCATCACAAAATCCAAAAAGTGCGATAACTTCAACCTCCTCTTTTAAGACATACCTGTTGATTGTGATATGCTCAATTTCTTTTAAAGAGCTAACAAAATAATGCCATTCATTGGCGAATTCTTCTGGTAATTTATCATCCCAGTTCAGTTTTTCTAACCAAAGTTTCTGCATAAAAATTTTTGCTCTGCAAATAACAGGTCCGATTAATCCAAATGGGTCATATAACTTAGCAATCGTTGATAATACATCTCGTTTAGTATAGAAATTCTGTGGCTTTACAGATACCTTATAGATAAACTGGTCTTCCTTAGATTTCCAGACCATTCCCAAGATTTTGATCGTAGCTTCTGAATCTGGAGCAAATGAATGCTCGTCTCGAATTTGTTTTTGATTTTCAAGAAGTTCTTCACAGTTCGAATTCCATTTGTGAAGGCTCATACCGCATGTTTGAAACATTTCAATTAGTTCAACCTTCAAAAGTTTGGCTGAAGTAACGTCTGGGCAACCAGTAACGATATCGTCCATATAAACATCTGATAACGCAACTTCTGAAGCTAATGGGAATTTTACAGATTCATCTCGGGCTAATTGTTTAATAACCCTTGTTGCCAGGAACGGAACACTTTTTGTGCCATAAGTCACCGTGTTTAAGTTAAAGACAACGGTTTTTTTGATTTTCTTTATCTTTCCAAAGTATTCTCAATAGATCCCTCTGACTTTGATCTATTATTATCTGTCTGAACATTTGCTTTATGTCAGCAGTTATCACTATTTTATGTTTACGAAATCGTAGCATGATATCGAATATATCCTCTTTAACTTCGCCTGCAAGTAGTAGATCATTTAAACTTCTACCCGAAGTGGTAGGGGCCGACGCGTTAAACACTACTCTAAGTTTCGTTGTACTTTTTTCCGGTTTGTAAATTCCATGATGTGGTAAATAATACACTACAGCAGACGAATTTTCGTTCGAAACCTTTTCCATATGCCCAAGAGACTCGTAATCTTTAAGAAAGTCATCATAGAGCCTATGCATATCCGGATTCTTGTGGAGTCTACAAATTGTTTGTTGCAGTCTTTTTTCAGCTAAGTTTCGAGAATCTCCTAACATATTCAATTCTTCTTGAATTGACATCTTAACGACAAATCTACCAGTTTCATTTCGCTTATGAGTTTTCTGAAAATGAATTTCACAGAATTCTTCTTCCTTACTTAATGGTCGATCACAAGACACTTCTTCTACCTCCCAAAACTTTCGAATACTATCCTCTAGGTTTTCAGAATTAGAAATCAACCCACAATATTCTTTAGAAGATTTTGTCATAACCGAACCACTGGCAAGGAGACCAAAAACCGAATCTTGAAATATTAAATTATCTGACACAATTTGTTTACCATCTTTAATTACATTAAAAAAGAATTCTGCACCAATTATCAAGTCTATCGGTCCAGGCTGATCGAACTGCGGATCTGCAAGTGTCAAGCGCGGTGGGATGTTCACTTCTTTAATGTCAAGAACCGAGTGCGGGATGACATCGGTAATCTTCAATACAACACATAGATCCATAAACTGCTTAAAAGAATTATTTTTATTACTGATTAATGCTCTCGTTTTCCATTTGACGCAAGTTGAAATTCCACCTAAACCGCAAACAGGAATGTTTACTTTTTTCTTTACCAGACCCAATTCCGAGGCAAAATTTGTTGATATGAAGCATGACATAGCAGCACTGGCAAGCATCGCTCTTCCCCGAATATAGTTATGTCTAGTAGGAGACCAAACCCATACATTAGCTGTCGTCAGCAGCACTGTTTTGTTCAAAGTTTCATTGATGGTCGAGAAAGAACTCAACACTTCCTGGTTATTTGAAATGTCTACATCATCGGAGACCCGAGGGGTTGCAATTGGAGCTGGCGAAAAAGACGTCTGGGCCGGTGGTTGCCAGCTTGGCGGGGAATCTTTCACCGGCGAATTTGTTTCATTGAACTGATTATTTTCATTCCGACACAACAGATAATTATGCTTGCCTTGACATAAGCGGCAAGAGTATTTAGAGGAGCAAGATGTTAATTTGTGGGATACACTTAAACAGTTTAAACAAAGTTTATTCCTTTTAACCACATTAAATCGCTGCATAGGAGTCATTTTCAGAAACGAAGGACATCTATAAATCATATGTGATTGTTTACACAAAGAACACAAGTCGCTATTAGACTTTAACAAAAAGGTTTTATTTTTTGGTATGTTCGAAGCTTTAACTTTAAAAGAGAAACTTTGCGCTCCTTGCATGTTTTCTAAAATTTGTGATCTTTTCTGCAGGAATTCAATAAAAGTATCCCAATTAGGCAAATCAGTTGAAGTTAAACTCATTTCATAAAGTTTGCGAGATTCCTTATCTAATTTTTGTAACAGGATATTCATTAAAAATTGTTGTGTTAACTCATTTGCTTCTAATTCTAATAATTTTAAACCTCTCAAGTTTTTATTAACAACATCAACAATATTTCGCAGCTGTTTAGCCGATTCAGTAGTAAGGTTTTCAATATTCAAAATATTTTGCACATGTTTATTGACAATCAAGCGTTTATTCTCATATCTATCGATCAAAACTTTCATTAAAGAATTAAATGTATCCTCAGGAGTTTCAATAAAGGCTACTTCACCTTTCAAAGCAGAACGTAAATAAAACAGCTTTTGAGAATCAGTTAAAGAAGAGTTATTCGTTATTAAACTATCAAACTGGGCTTTAAAACAATGCCAGTTTTCGATATTGCCAAAGAATTCAGGTAAACTTACATCAGACAATTTTACAGAACTAGAACTTTGTTTATTAATATTACTTAAATTAGAATGATTATTTTCTTTTAATTCAAATAAGAATTTTTAGAAGCTCACCTTGATATCCTCTAGCTCTTCTTCCATGAGGTCGAATTGAGAATCAATATCCGCTAATTGTTCATCCTCTAAAAGCTCATAGTAACGAGACTTTAGTTCATCTAGCTTAGAAGAAATATCCTTGACGCCATCGAGCTTGCTCTGCAGCTTATAACTATCTGCCGATGCAGCCTTTTCATTTAAAAACGAATTTAATTTCGTAATTCGAGATTTAAAGTTACCTTTTCGACGGTTCAAGGTTTTTAATGTATCCACAGGTTCACTTTCATCTGAATCAGACATATCGAAAACAGTTCCAAAGTTCTTGCAAACACCAAGTAAGTCGAAATTGCAAGTTATTAATAAAAATTAATCAAATTTTAGCCGTTTCTCCGGCCGTAACAGGACCATAATGGTCGATCTGGACTGTACGAAGAAAGTTCAAATAAACTGGCAAGTTTCAGTTATCAAAGATTTATTGACGTTAGCCAACGATATGGCTCATTTATTTAGGGATGCTTCCGAATGAAGCTTCCTACTCGAGCGAAAGACAAAATTCAACTGGGCAAACACTTGTTGCAGCCAACTCATAGGCGCCAAATAACGACGGTTACAGTTCAACCTTTAACCAGGCGTAAACAGTACGAATAAAAGTAATGCAGTTTAAGAATACTGAAAGATTGATCTTTAACATGAGACAATAAAAAAGCCCAATTTGTTTTCATCTAATTAGTCATTTCATCGTAGGCAGACATCTTAAAGATTACTAAATAACTGTTACTCAAAGTGAATCTTAAATGCTTTCTCAAAACATTAGAAATTCACATTGAAATCTTTGAAACGATGCAAATTCCTAAACATTAGGATTTTCAATGTTTTCTTATAGATTAATTTAGATTTTCGTAGAGTGTGACTGTCGTGAGGAGTATTTAGCACAGTCTGTAGTGAAGAGTTTTTGAGGTGCTTTCTGTAATGTAAAACTTGTAAGAGTCTCTGGAAAGGATCATCTATAAGGACGAATAGCTAGAGTTCTGTAAGAGATGGTGTAGGGACCATCTGTCGTGTAGATTTATATGAAATTGAAGAGGATATTAAACAATTCTCCAGTGACGTGAGGAATTGTCCGTTGATGAGGAACTTACGTGCAAACAGAAATGTTCCTTAGGCTCACTATATGCAATCGCGAAAGTTCGTGGAGAGGAGCCTAGTTGGTTAACTCTGTGGAGACAGCCTCAGTAAAGTTTTATTCAGCAGCTACAAAGAACTCGAGCGGAGAAATTCTGGGGAGGTAGAGATACCAGTTCATCAGATGTAGATTGTAGAAGAATTATCTGGAGGAGGTGAATATCAATAAATCAGCAGGATATGAAGACTTCAAATTACAGGATTGTCAGCAATGTAGATGCTTCAACGAACTACTGAAAAAAATTAACCTCAGTTTGACCGAGTCGATACCTGCTTAATAGTGGAGTGCGTTGACCAACAATACCACAGGAACATCACCGTCAACATCTTAAATAAAGCTGAAAGCAGCTGGTGAACTAAATAATCTGCCAAGGCTTCTTTTTTTTAAAATAAAAATTATTTATGCTGTGTCAGCAAACATGGAGCCGGTCATGATTACAAGTGAATTACTATATACACAGTAAAAGATGAGTTCGAAGCTTACATGAACTTATAAATTCGATGACCGTACAGGTGTAAAGTACTCGTAGTACAGCAAATGGTATGATAAAAATAGCCTCCCGATACAGTCGAAGGCCAAGAACTGAAGGGGTGCTTAAACGTATACAATTTAAAGAGAAACTTCTGTCTTAGGAAAATATGGCTTACTGATATTTTTTTCATCGCTGGACAGAAATGGAAAACAAGGAGAGCGAGGGTTATAATAATTTTAAAATTACCGCCAAGTGAAGCGAGCATAGGGAAATACCCGAGAGGACGCGTACAGGAACGGCGCAGACGAAGAGCGCGTTGAGCAGAGAGCCGGTGAGATTAGAAAGGGCGATTCACCTCCAAAAATGAAGTAAAACTTGCGCCAAGCAGGCGAAGGAAGCGGAGCGCACAAACCTCATTGGTCAAGCGAGGGATGACGTAGGAATGCGCCAAATTTTAATTGGATGAAGTTTAGACAGAGGCGACATTTTCCCACGTGGCTGACTCAAACGCCCGCCGAAAATTGTTATCAGTGAAAATTGAAGACAAACCGTCTGCCGTTATTGTTAGCGGCAAAAATTTACGGTGCAATTAAAGTACCCCCAAAGGAGAGAAAATACGGGATAGATATATCGATGCTTTTGAAAAGGGGATCATACAAAGAAATGCAATTTTACTTGACCATGGGGCAGCGTTTCGAGAAACGAACAGATTTTAATAGGCTATTTTCCCATGCAGAAGAGCAGATGGCGATTTTAACTACATTGTTCCCAGAACATCAAAAATGGCTTAGAGGTAAGATTCCGAGACCTCCCAAGTATTGGGGAACCAGAAAAAATTGAACCATTCAATTTTTCAAGACAAACTTGCTAATAACTTAAACAACCAAATTACAATTCGGAAACTTAGCACATAACTTAATCTGAATTTCTTTAACTAGCATTTAACGTTAAAAAAATTGAAACACAAGGACTATAACGAAATTCCTCGTTATAGTGACCACTGAAATTGATGCATGAAAATTCTTTTACTCACAAAATTTATTCTAAAATCTATGAACGTGCTTGAAAAGTGTAAGTAAAATTTTCTGGAAAATATGTACACGTATTCATTCTCTAAGCCTTTTATCATCTTAAGTCAACTTTGATGCCTCTTTAACTTTTAATGAGCTTTTCTGGCAATAACTCTATTTGCTTGAATTTTTCTCTTTTGTACATGGGGTAACTTTTCAAAACTATTTTTCTTCAGCATTTATAACATTTTTAACCTCTTTGAAAAAATAAAAAAATGTCTTTTGACCAAGTAAGTTTTTTTTGCGGAAAATACTAAAAAGTAAATAAAAGAACCAATTTAGTCGAAATGGCTGAAAAGAACGTTGTGTAAAATCTTTGAGAGACATCCTGTAAGGAATTCTATATACATATACAGTGGAATCTCGATCGATCGTTTTCGGTTCCATCGTTTTTCCGTATGAGTCGTTCATTTTATCAAGTCCCAACGATAATATTGCTTTGTTATGTTTCGGCATCTATCGTTTTCCCGCATTTATCGTTCATTTCAATCGGTCCCTTGAAAAACGATAGATCGAGATTCAACTGTGTATATATATATATATATATATATATATATATATATATATATATATATATATATATATATATATATATTATCTTTTTAAGAAGGCAAATCAAGAAAAAATTGATGCTATGGAAAAAGTACACATGTAGAACACAATATACATAGACAGGGCACCATTAACTTGTTTCAACTGGCAATGCTATCCTCGTAACTCTGTTACCATAACTTGATTGTATAATTTGTGATGATTGTATTTCTTTAATATCGTGAAAGACAAAAATTTAACAATCTATACACGGGCGGCGGATTATTCCGTGTTCACGTTTACGACATTTATCTGCGGCCAACGGGAAATTTCCTATGTACTTCGTCTTTTCTAGGTATGAGAACGATTACGTGCACTTAAAACTAGCTTATATAAGGGCGACGCATTCCTAAACAATTATTTATTTCGTTATTGAAAATTATTTAACTACTTGTTTATGTTATGATGCTATTAAGTTGAAATTACTGCTAATCGGGAGTATAAATTTAAAAAAATTAAATCCCGATGATAACTTCAAATGTCATGCGACTTTTATGCTTACTCCACACCTACGGCGACAGCAGCGAAAGACAGACACATTTTGCCACTTGTCTCTGTGGCTGTCGTAAAAGCCTTTACGCCGGTGGGAGACGGGCAGAAGAGGCAATTTATTCCCGCATGCTCATAATCTTCTCTTTCTATTCTGATTGGTTGTCGAGCATGGCAGCAGAGACAAAAGTTGAGCTTTTTCCGAACTTGAAACCCCAAATACAAGAGACGGAGACGAATCAGGGGAGTGAAAATTCGTAATACGCATGCGCAACAACGAAGATACATGATTTCCGTCTCTGTTGCCGTTGGTGTGAAGTAAGCATAAGTGGTCTAGTGTAATTCCCAAAATCACCGAAAATTGATCTAGGCGCGTATGTTAAAATGTGCAATATACTCTTCTTATTTAGTGTTAAAATTTCAGGTGCTTTGATTCGGCAAATTTATACATGAGTATCTTCCCAATTCTTAGTGCTAGTCTGTTCAGATCGTCATCGTGATCTTTACTTGTGTCAAGCGTTTGATAGAACACTTGATGACAAATGTAATGAAATGGTAACCTGATGGTATACGTGTTACTATCTTGAAATCTTGTTTACCACGAATTTACCAATCCTTCAATCACCAATGCTTAGTAAGTCTTAGGTTCGCGCTCTCTTATTTAAAACAAATGTGAGACTATCACATAGTTTGGAAACAGCTCAATCTTAATTTTGGAAATTGCAGTACAGATATGACTTTTTAAGTGTATCGGACAAACCGTTAAACATACAATGGTGCGGTGCCCGCTTCCCTAAGTGGAAAAAGGGTCATTCCTAAAAGAAGAACGATAGATCATTAGAACTCGTTAGGAAAGACCACCAGCACAAAAAGAGTCGGTGGAAGGTCTCGGAGAGCGAGCTGACAAAATGAACCGCAGACACAGTAAGTAGCCAGGTGTGACGAAATGCGGTGAGGTTTCTAGCATCACACATGAGGCGATGGAACTTTCGAGAGGTCTCTAGAACTTGACGAAGGAAAAGGTACAAATGAACGGAAGACTATTATACAGGGCTTTTTTCAGACTGGACCATGATGAGATATTGAGGTATTGCGAGAACACGGGAAAAATGAGGAGCAGAAGTGAAGGCTGTATTGAACTGTGATTATGAACCCGACTATGACTAATCTATGTACCAGAGTTCTTCGGAACAAAATCATGTACATTATTATTATTGTATTTATTGTATACATCATATATTAAACGAGATATAAATAGAGCATTTATCCGTGTCTACATTAATATTACGAATTACTTATCAGGTCATCGGCGATCCGGTTTACAAAAAACAAAAACAAAAAACAGGTGCTCTTCAAGATAATGTGTTCTGTTTATAATATCTGGCAAGACGTTTGAGCCCTGTGCTTATATTTCAATAAAACAAGGGAGGCACTCATAATAAAATTTTACTTACAGAATGAAGGCTTTTGACTATTCTTCTCAAACCTTAGTTATTACTCTTTTCTTAAGAAACTAAGTCTAGGCTTCTCATTCAGATGACTGGATTTCTTTCGGCCAACATCCATAAAGGTAAATTTACTTATCACTAATGAAAGAAACAGAAAGACAGCCATCCATACCTCGGCAGTCTTATTAAAATCTGAAAGCTCCAAATTTCATTTATTTTGGGAAGAAGCTTTATTCCTAATTCTTTTCTTTTTCCGACAATTTCTCTCCTAAAATTCCTCATATTTTTTTGCCCCCTAGAAACTTCATTAAGTGTAATGTTTATCCTTCTTGGTTCTGGTCCTAATAAAACCCCTACTTTGGGAGAATTGAAACGTATTAATTTCTTTTTTTTCCCCCTAGATTTTTACGTAAATCTCTATTAGTTACACGTAAAAAATTATATAATAGAAGAAAGTGGTAGACGAAAGACAAGAATAATGGTTTCGAAGTTCAATACAAAGTTCAGTTTTGTTTATTAAGCTCTTTGTCTATATTATCCACTAAAGAAAAATCAGAGTATCAAAAAAGGATTTATGTGATTTTTAGGGGTGATAAAACATTCTCGTCCAAACTTTTTTAAATGATGATGGTTGCCTGTAATGCTTACAGTGATACTTAATGTACAAAATATAAGAAACATTCATCAGGTTTTAGCTGTTTCTTCAGAATTGCGGCAGAAATAAATAAATAAAATTAATTCAGGTAGTCTCTTCTAACGAAGCTACCGCGGGTTATTAACGTACGATTACTTACCGTTGCTCACCTCTCTTATATATATATATATATATATATATATATATATATATATATATATATATATATACACTGCTTGAGATATGCAAATGATTAGAATTTCAGCGCAGACGCACATCACGCGCGCCTGTGGCGCCACTTCAAAGCGCTATTTAAGGCTTGGAGATTTCGACGATTTCAAGTTCGGCAGTTGCGTTTTTCTTGTGGTTTTTTCAAAAAACGATCAATTATGCCTCGACGAAAACAGCGATCATCTTTTGATCAAGTATCCGAGTTCGACAGAGGAAGGATAGTGGCCTACTGAGATTGTGGATTATCTTTCAGGGAAATCGGTAGTCGTGTTGGACGAAACCAAACAACTGTAATGCGGATATGTGATCGTTGGATGCAGGAGGGTACGACGGACCGGCGTGTTCGATCGCATCCACGTCAGCGCACCACTCCACGTGATGACAGGTAAATTGTGCGCATGGCAGTGACGGATCGCTCAGTCAGATCACGAACCATAGCACTGCACATGCAGTCTGTAACGCATCATCCAGTGTCTGGGCGTACCATTCGACGCCGTTTACAGCAGAGTGGTCTGTCCGCAAGACGTCCATTGCTTTGTCAACCCTTGACGCAGAACCACAGACGTCTCCGCCGCCAATGGTGCGATGACAGAAGGATGTGGACGGCAGAATGGAAAGAAATTGTCTTTACTGACGAGTCACGCTTCTGTCTGGAGACACCGTGAAGAGAGGATGCTGAACAGCTGCGTTATGCACCGCCATACTGGTCCTGCACCGGGTATTATGGTATGGGGCGGTATTGGATATCACTCTCGCACACCTCTAGTACGCATTGCCGGTACTTTAAACAGCCAGCGCTACATCTCCGAAGTGTTGGAGCCAGTTGTCCTTCCTTACCTTCAGGGCTTGCCCACAGCCATATTTCAACAGGATAATGCGCGACCACACGTGGC
Source organism: Dolomedes plantarius (assembly GCA_907164885.2). Classification (NCBI taxonomy): domain Eukaryota; kingdom Metazoa; phylum Arthropoda; class Arachnida; order Araneae; family Dolomedidae; genus Dolomedes; species Dolomedes plantarius. Next base: position 103,258,468 of record OU015500.1, read on the forward strand.
ACGTATTGTCCAACGGTTCTTCGTCAATCGCCAGATTGAATTGCTTCCCTGGCCACCTCGCTCTCCGGATCTTTCGCCGATAGAAAACATGTGGTCCATGGTTGCTCTACGATTGACCCAGATTCCATCCCCAGCAGCCACAGCAGATCAACTTTGGCAACTTGTGGAAGCTGCTTGGTCTGCTGTACCCCAAGAACTCATCCAAAGTCTCTTTGAATCAATGCCGAGGCGTGTGTCATCGGTGATCTCCAACAATGGCGGCTACTCTAGCTACTGATTTTGGCAGGAACCACACTTCACAGAAGTCTATAAATTTAATCATTTGGTACTTGGTCAACATGTTATCTACAAAATAAATTTTGTTGTGATATCTCTTGTCTTTCTTGGTGTTGCAATTTGGGTGGCCTGCAGTGTATATGTAACATACCGGCCCGGCGGGAATGATGACCGGAGCCGGCATATCACACCGGGAATAAACGTAGTCGTACTCAAGAACACAATTATCTTTTCACTTCTGCAAATACTTTATTTATCCATTCTTTATCATCAATGACAGAGGTTTATTAGGCAACAATGCCACGCCAAAATCTGCTCTCCGAGTTATACTGGAACTTATATAAACTTTTTGAGCGTCTTGCCATGTGATCACAAGTCTGTAGCCATTGGCTGAAACTATGACTCTGATGTCAGAGGTGACGTATTATTGTTACGTAAAGATGCGCTAGAAATTATATTTTTGAGGGGACGCTGCCCATACTTTGTTCTTGGAATCAGAAGCGAAAATAGCTCAATCGCGACAACGCCCAAGGCAATTTAGAATTTGAATTTAATATAGGGTTTTTTATGTTATAGAATATCCCCCCCGTCCGAGAAGAGGCTGACCAACAATGCCTGCATTGGAAGACAGACTCACCCGGCCATGTGAGGAAAATGGGCGTCGACCACAAATTAGGAAAAGTTTGAAAAGGAACATATGTTTTAAGTTAATTTAGTATGATGATCACATGACAAGACATTGCACATTTCAATATTGAATACACAAAAATACACTAATGATTTACCAATTTATGAATACAATAAAAGCAAAAAAAATTATAGTAATTAATGATCAACTATAGCAAATTGTAAATTATGTAAATTTCTTCTTATTTTGTTGCTTTGAAAAAAATGAAATTTAAAAATGTATTTATCATCAACTGAAAACAATGTTGAACAGGGCGTTAAAAAATTTAGAATAAGTTAACGAATAATTTTCAATTAAAGTTAAATTGCAAAAAAATTTTAAAAGATCACGTGATGAGATGACAGAACAACAGTATCAAATTTACTGAAAAATATATATAAAAATCACTAAAAAGAAATACACATAATATTAAATTGAAAATTCTACGTAGTCATCAACTGAAAATTGCCGTGCAGGGCGGCGCCTCCCCACACAACAAAATCTGAGCAGGAAATCAATTAAATCTACTTTAAAATTTTTTTAAATTACTAAAAAAATTTACTTAAAAAATATATTGTGAATACACATTGAAAACTACACTTTAAAATATAGTAGTGATCGACCTGGACAACTGACAAAACAACGAAAAAAAATCCCTATCTAAATGTAAACACAAAACACGCAAAAAAAAATCTCCTATTCTTGTAGAATAACAACATAATTATACAAATGTAATTACGATATCCAAAAAAACACAGAAATGTAGCAAAAAAAAATGAAAATGGATCTCGGATTTCCTTAATCAATAGAATCAAAAATACACAACATATGAATTTATTAAACACACAATAATAAATACCTTGGTTTTTAAAAGTATGAAATCGATATTAGCACCACAAATCTATTATATTTAAATGTCAAATTTATCCATTATTTTTAGTAATTTAATTTTAATGTTCAAATTTCAATACAAGATACTATCCACAAAAATACCATTCTCTAACTCTAAATTATTCTTTCTTTTCTTATATAACATTTTGGTATGAATCCTCGCTGTATAGTTCCTAAATATTCATCATTTGTATTCTATATCTCAAAACATATCTCTCATTGTAATATTCTCTTTTTTATTTATTTATTATTCTTCATTATTTCTATTTCGAGAATTTTCTGGGGTGGATGAACCAAATATAACATACAATGGTATTTTAATTCTCCAATTGTGGTTTTTTGGCACTCTAAGTCATGTTATAAAGACGTTCCGTTTATATGAAAACCGTAAAACGCCTTTTAACTGTCGACTAAAACCTCCGGAAATCTCCTTTACTTAAATTCGCAAAACTATTCACGAGGGCTCAAAATCAAATGTAATATGTCAAAGTACCTAAATTATAAAATTTTCTTGATATCTGAAATAATTACTAAGTTGTCCATGCAGATATTTTCCAAAATCGAAACCACAAGCATCAGATGTTTAGATTTATAAAGCCAATTTGAAAACCGCAAAAATTCTAGGTTAAATGAATTGGAATAAGTTTGGTTCTTTTCGTGATTGTTTACCAGATTACCGCTGACAAATCAAATATATAGTCGAATTAGCGACCAAACGTTCCTCTGTTTACATAAAGCTCGCCCGAAAGAGGAAATCATTTACTTCATTTTATTTTTATTTTTCTTCTCCGTGACAATTTAGAACAGGGTGCTAAAAACAAGTATTTATAGAGTTACTACACTCGTTTAACATGTCAATTTAACGTAACCAAGATTATTATTTTTCTTAAAACACCAAAATATCCAGTATTAGAAATAGAACACAGAAATATTATAAAAATTATACAGAAAACACACACTTAAATCATTTTATCAAATATAAGTTTCAAAATTTTCTTTAGTGAAATCCAAAATAAAAAGAAAACATTCATTTTACTGAATTTAGCTCAATAGTGAAATGAATCTACTGAGAACATGAATTTGTTAATTTTTCTGTTCACAAATGGAAATGTGTCAGTTTATTATTATTCATTATTTCAAATTCTTATATTTCCATAACAAATCTTCTATTTTATTAAATCTGACACATCCATTTAGGTATTACCATCTCTAAACATTATCCTTCCCATTAAATATTTTCAAGAAATCACGTAAGACTTTACCTTTATAATATGAACAATATACACTTAAAATTCTATCAAAATGTAAATCAAACTTAAACACTTTATCGACTCAAAATATAAACACAAGAATCAAATAAGAGAAACACAAAAGGTCATCAGTTCTGAAGATTAAAATTTGTAGTAAATTATTCAAAAATTTTCTCAATCTCAAATTATTAATTACATAATTTATAAAACGTGCTTACCTGTTGAAGTGGTACTCACAAAAATTCGGTTATTATTTAATTATTTTCAAATTACTTCTATGTATTTTTTTTTCATTAATTTTACCCATTTAATTTCCCCGACACATACAAATTATCTTTTCTTCTTAAAATTTCTTTATCGCTGTGTGCTCCTCTGCCGAAAGTCCTGTACGGTGAACAATGTCCTTTCCGAAGTAAAGTTTGTAACATTTGCGGGAATAACTCTTAGGCAAAGTTTTCTCAATTCGGAAACACACGGGAGTTCCAACTAAGAAAGTTTCTGTCAAATTAACGTTCGTAGCATCAATGTTTTCAAAAGCCTTGATATCCGCGCTTGTTGTATCGAGTGACTCGAAAAATGTCCGTCGACCAGTTCGCAGGGGCATCTCCCTCTCGTCGCATGTTACTCGGATAACGCACACTGTTGTCAGACACAATATATTTTTCCTCGGACGGTACTCGCAGTTTGGGAACCACTGATCAGCAGAGTTCATTTCTCCCATCGCAATAGCTGTTTTATTTAAAGACAAATGGTGAAGAGATGATATGGGACTTGAAATATTCCACTCGTAAAAATTGAAATTCGTTTTGATCGGAGCTCCCACAAGTCTGGACTAGGGACGCCGCAGACTGATTTTGTACCCACAATCGTGGGAATCCTTTGGTATCATCTCGCTGGCGTCGAAGGGACGAAACACTAAACTAATAATTTTTTTCATTTGTAATCCCGCGCAAAAACAAAGTTCTTTTCCCGCACGACTCATTGTAATATACCGGCCCGGCGGGAATGATGACCGGAGCCGGCATATCACACCCGGAATAAACGTAGTCGTACTCAAGAATACAATTATCTTTTCACGTCTGCAAATACTTTATTTATCCATTCTTTATCATCAATGACAGAGGTTTATTAGGCAACAATGCCATGCCAAAATCTGCTCTCCGAGTTATACTGGAACTTATATAAACTTTTTGAGCGTCTTGCCATGTGATCACAAGTCTGTAGCCATTGTCTGAAACTATGACTCTGATGTCAGAGGTGACGTATTATTGTTACGTAAATATGCGCTAGAAATTATATTTTTGAGGGGACGCTGCCCATGATTTGTTCTTGGAATCAGAAGCGAAAATAGCTAAATCGCGACAACGCCCAAGGCAATTTAGAATTTGAATTGAATATAGGGTTTTTTATGTTATTTATATATATATATATATATATATATATATATATATATATATATATATATATATATATATGTATCTATATATATATGTATATATATATATATATGTACGTATGTGTAAATAAATAAATCTATCTATCTATCTATATATATATATGTCAAAATTTTGACGCATTTTGGTAGTTTTCTGTTTAACTGTTTACTGCTTGCCCAAGCAATACAGACTGTCTTTGGTGAGCTGCCAAAATTATAACTCACGACTATGGACGGTTTTAGAGTCTGAAATTTTGCTTTCCGGAGGACCTTAATGGATGAACGTAATCCTCCGTTAAAAAACAACTATTAGTTTTGTGCAACAAAAAATACTCCTTTATGCATGGCATACGAATAAATAATATTAAATAGTAAAATGATATAATTTCATCTTGTTTAAAATGTATCACCTAATTTACACTTAAAACTGAATTTATAATTAATAAGTTTTTTTACAGTGGTCGATGATTTACTAATAAATCAATTTCACTTTTACTCGTATATTACATATATTTTTCATGTACGCTTTTTAAAGCTGCACTATTACGCCTATGCGGTGTCTTTTATTGAGTTTAATATTTTAAATAATTGAATAAAAAATTAGTATGCATTGTCTGCCTTCTATCAATGCATCCTATTCTTTGTCGACACGCTATAATAATTTTTCTTTATATAATAACGGAACATAAGCTGCCGCATTCATACAATACAGAAAAAAAGTAATGCAAGCGTTTTAGGGGATATTGTTGACGTGCAAATAAGAAAAAAAAAGTGGAAAAATTTAGAATTATATTAAGCGAAAAATGTTTAATTTTCTGAGACGTTGTTAATGCTTTAGAACGAAATGTTTTTTCATTGCTGCTGTGGAATAAATGTCAGGTTATATTAAAGTGTCAAAAATACTTAAATTAATAATAATCTACCCTGAAGCCTAAGTGAATTTACTATGCATAATTCAAACATGTTGTTTTGAGAGGAAACCATGTAGATAGGAGGGAATATGTCCCTAGATAGGCAATAAGAGAAATAAGAATATGTAAATACGACTGATTTCCAGCCATTTTCGAGTCACTACTCTCTTTCCTTCCAGTCAAGCAATCTGCTACCCTTCACAACTTTTCCATAGAAACGCTTTTTCAAGACGTTAAAAAGCGCACATGAAAATTACATATCCACGTTAACCTCTCGCACACAGTGAGCACTTTGATCGAGGTTAAAAAATTGGGATTCCGGACTCTAATAAAATTATGAAAATAAAAATCCTGAGATCAAAAGATAAAATCACGAATCCATCAAAACTATTAGACAATCTTTACTTAATCATTTTCATCAGCTTCAAAACAAACTATGACACGGAGAAAAACATATTTTACGATTAAATAGCAAGGTTTAAAAAAGAGATACCTACTTTTAACTAAAAACAAAATTTCTATTAAAAGAATGTTCAAGCGAGTATTTGCGTATGAGAACGCCGTGTGTTATTTTTATTTAATCTACTCCTTACGGGGTGGGATAGAATGTATCCCAATGGTACAGGCCCAAGAATGAATATATATATATATATATATATATATATATATATATATATATATATATATATATATATATATATATATATATATATATATATATATATATATATATATATATATATATATATATACAGAGGCTGTTCGCACATTTTTTAGACGATTTTGGTAAGCGGTAAAAAAAATCGTTTGCTGCAAAAGAAATAATTGCAATTGTACTATGTTTGTAAAAGTCAAAATTATCGTCTGCGGATTGAAAGTTTTGTTTTCATTCAAAATGGCGTTTTTAACAAAGCGGTGGTTCGAAGGCTACATTTATGCTCTTTCCGAAGAGAAATATGCATACTCCGTTATCCAAAAACGATGTGAGAGTCTTGGTTTTGTGATATCTAAAGCGTCGATGGGTAATATCGTCAACAAGAAAGGAAAAAGACGTCAAATTGGAGCCTCAAGTGTGACAAAAATTCCAAACAAGTATTCAAGGAAAAAACGGACATCTTCGACTATTGCAAAGCTACGTTGTTTAATGTTAAAAGAAAATCCCCCTAGTCAAAGGACAGTTGCAAAATCATTAAAATGCTCGGTGTCCACTGTAAACAAAATGATAAACGTTGATTTAAATCTTAAGAAAACGAAAAAACGCAATGTGCATCGTCTTCTTCCAAATCATATCGCTGAACGCAGGACACGCTGCAGAATTCTATATAAGAAACACTTATCCAAAGAAAAATGGGAAACAATTGTCACAATAGATGAATCATGGGTGTATTTAAATGATTGCAACAAAAAAAGAGCCATTTATTATCATAAAAGGGGAGAAAAAATTTTAAGTACATGGTTCAAAGAATCGAAAGAAAGTTTTTCTAAGGGATTCATGATTGTTGCTGGTTTTTCTTATAATGGCAAGTTAATAATAAAGAGAGTGGAAAAAATGTCAAGATTAACTCCAAATATTATCAGGAACATATTTTATCGCCAATTTTTCTGAATGAAATACCATCGCTTTACCCACAGTGCCATCAATCTGTGAGACTCCATCAGGACAAAGCTAGCAGTCACACATCAAAATCCACTATAAATTTCCTAAAAGAAATGGAAAAAAAAAACCGGTATCAAGGCCATACCCTTCACTGATATCCCTACTAAATCTCCCGATGTATCACCTATGGATTTTTTTGCTTTCGGACTTTTAAAATCTGCATTATCCAAACGTCGTCCCAAAACCCTTACAGGACTCTGGAAAGCTGTTTAGGAGGAATGGGATAGAATACCTCTTCTGACACTTCAAAAGGCATTATTATCCGGGAAATTGCGGTGTCGAAAGATAGTTCAGAATAAGGGATGTCAAATAGAACATTTAAAACACAAGAATTTTATGTAATTTAGCTTTGTGAATACAATATACATCATCTAAAAAATGTGTGAACAGCCTCTGTATATATATATATATATATATATATATATATATATATATATATATATATATATATATATATATATATATATATATATATATATATATATATATATATATATATATATAACCCCCTTAATGGCCGTTCTTACAAAGGGGGTATGTAAATATGTTGTAAAGATTAAAAAGGGAATCGGAAAAATGGACCCCGTAGTCTAGAGGTTAAGAAAAGATTTCAAGCTTGCCCAAATCATACTTAATGGATATTAATGCAGTTTTACCTATCACTGTGTGTAATATATATGACCACACAGAATACCGTTGAGAAACTATACTTATCACAAAGGAATACATCCTATTTGAGCCACTTGATGAAAATCCACTTAATGTAGTACATCACTCTGTACTACATTAAGTCACAAGACTGTGAGAAAACCGACTTCTTTTATTTTATGAAAATACGTTCTGCAAGGAAGTGCTTTCATATATTATAAGGCAATATCGCATTACTTAAAGTTTAATAAAGGTGTTTTTCATAAAAAATTCATTCACGAGTTTTTATATGAGCCAGCAACTATCATAGAATAATTACAATAGAAGTTTTAAAATTTTCGACCATTTTAAAGCGAATAGCATGAACGTGCCGAAATATTTTCATGCATACTTTTGATGATATGGACAAACTGCCGGCAATTTTCTACATCACATGTTTATCCAACCATCTCATACAAAATATTCTCCCGCTTATTGCTTTTAAGTCTGAAACCCCCCCCATTCTTTTCATACCTAAAATAAATTCCACACATCTGTTAAAAGGACGAAATTGCAGTTGCAGTATGGTTGGGAATCAGTGAAGCTTTTATGCCATGCGGCTTCGATGAATAACACATTTGCCGTATGTGCTAGAGAACCGATGAATTTGTATGGAAGGAAGCACCTTAAAACACCTTTTCCACTTTTCAAAATTATAATGGAAATTAACGATGATATAAAAATACATGCATTAATAGCTTTTATCCACATTTTTCATTTCATTCTAACAATGCACGTCTATAACCCATTGAGATAATTCTCTTAATACAGCAGAAACATCACGCCAAGCTGATGTCACATAACTTTTTTTCATAATCGAAAATAATCTAAATATCAGACAGTCTACCTTATTGGACGTGTAAAAACTAACACTTCTTATATTTCTTACACAAAGTTAGATATTAAAAATACAGTGATAAGAGCTTAGCATTAACAAAACCTGATATTTTACTAATTACTCCTTTAACAGCAGTTTAGTAAGAAAGTCTGGTTAATTAATTTCAGAACTGATATCTTCCAAATTGTATTTCTTTGCAGTTTAATGTTGCCTTAAAACTATCATTAAAGATCTAATATATTAGCTCAACTGATTGAATTAAAATCTAATTTACTGAGAACAGGCTTTATTAATTTTAACTCTGCGTAAAAATATAAATTAAAAACTCACTTTAAATAGGGTATATTATAAATTGGAAAAACCTTGGTAAAGCTTATGTCAGTAACACGGGGTGGGGTGTATCTATAATAGTTAAATTGAATTAGTTGTGATTTAATGGAAAGGGGGTTTAAAAAAGGTTAATTGAAAACATAATGTTCAATATGTATTTATGAATTAGTATAGTTTTAAGTTAGTCAGTTTAAGTAACTGTGGGGAATTTGTGGCGTTGTCAACCGTATGTAGTTATAAATAGGTAAATTTGATATGAACAGTAGAAATTTGTTAAGTTATAAGCAGGATTGCTGTTGTGGCGATCGACATCAGAATCAACATTGCCATCTAAGCTATCCGCTGTGGACGACATATTGTGGAATTTCAGAGAAAAACCCTTAGATAAAAAGCAGAGAAGAGACTTTAAAACCTGTTCAAACGGATTTCTCCACTGATATCAGGAATTTCCACAGCTGCAGGGGTCGCGCAAGTACAATCGCATCAACTGATCGACCAGCGGCTGGAGAGGAAGAGGGACAATGCCTGGCTCTTGGCTGTCTGCAAGTTTGACATTAAAAGGTAAAAGGAACTCCGCCCCCTGACGAAGCCGATTAAGAATATTCCGATATTCTATCGATAGGCAAATGGTCGCCATGGTGCACCCGAGACCCAGCTCTATTTCCGGATTGTTCAGTCCGCAGCACGAATTCGTCTGACTTCAACGAACGGAAAGTTTTCCCGGACATTGGTTCCAGCATTCGAGCCTGAATCCCCGAGAACAACCTGCGGTACAGGTGCATTGAGATTTCTGTGAGGACTATTCCTAAATTGTGTGTGTGTTAACTTAAGTGATGTCCATCTGTGTACGTTTTAAGATTCCTATGATCACGACCTAATCGTGTCCATATATAATCAAGAGAACTCCAATAAATTTGATATCAATTTAATTTTATGCTGATTTAGTTGGCTGTTAAATTTTTTCACGTAACCTGGGATACGCTATATAGAGTGTCGGCTTAAACACCACGTCACAGGCAAAACTTGCAATATCTTATTGAATTTTACTTTACCGCAAAACTAATACTTTAATAAATGAAAACTAAAGTATCAATATTTTCTTCCTAGGTTTCAGAAAAAATACCTAAGGTTGGATACTCCGATCTGGAATCGGAATTTAATTTTCTTTCACTTTATAAATCTAAACGAAGCTCACGTCTTCACGTTGTTTTAACAGTTCAAAAGCATTATATTCAACAATAGTTCAATATATGTTTGCTACTGCAACTTCTTTCATTAATTTTAAAATACACATTAAATAAAAATTTACTTTACTCTGCTATCATATGAAACTAATGTTTTTTCCCATTTACCATAGTTTTTTTTCTCAAAATTTACTATATAGCCGATTTACAGAAATAATATATTTATAATTCATCTCCAATAGTTATCATTATCGACTTCTGGTCTCGCTTTATTGTATACCATTTTATTATATAAAAACCTTTACTCAGCTTAGACATTTCGTGCTTTGGCTGTAAAGTTGAAGGAAATAAAATGAAAAACTATCTGTTGTATCCTCATTGCAAGATTTTTCCATACTCTGTAATAATAGGTATATTTTATATATGAACGGCAATATATATATATATATATATATATATATATATATATATATATATATATATATATATATATATATAAATAACTAAAAAATAAACTTTAAAATTAAGGTTTTTCTACGCAGGTGAGAATATATCTGTACATTTTGTATTCCTGGTTTTCTTAAATTTTTGCACAGCGAATTTTGTCTCATTCCTTTTTTATGTTATACTGTATAACTACATTTTCTGCTGTTTTACTTATTCCCTTGGAAAATTTTTTGATAAATTTCAAACTTCCTTACAATTATTTCCCCTGTATGCATCTTCAATACACTTGACATCTAAATTACAAAGCATGATTTCACAAAAGTGGGAACGTACTTAATATATCAAGTAGACAATCTAAGATTTAAAAACTAAAAATAACTTGACTGAATAATAGACAAATATTGATGTATTAACAATCTGAAACTTGTTCTAAATTTCTCAATTATTGGTCATTACGTTCTCATAAATATAAAAGACAGATTAATCAAGCGTAACCTTCCCTAACGTTAAAAAAAACGAAGATTCTAAGTCAACAAACAGTTTAAGATATCTGCACGTAGCTGAAGCAATGAAAAGAATCAGGTGTCTAGGCTAAAATCTGCATATTTTGGCATAATGCACTTCTTTTATTGATTGGTTACACAAAAGAATGCTAAAAGAAGCAACATCTTCATTTTCTGTAAGATGTTTGTTTGAAACATCGAACAAAAAAATCAAGTTTAACTCTGGCATCAAGTTATCGAGAACAGAAAAGTTATGAAAACGTTTTCGCGATGATTCAGCAATGCATTTGTTCAACCAAACAATTGCATGCAGCAGTGGAGCGCGAAAAGTTTGGAGACAATATATATCATAACGAATTATTTAATTAAAAAAATTTGCTTCAAATATACTAATAATTTTGAAATCGAACTGTTATTGTAGTTTTAAAATTTGTTAATTTTTACCTAAATGAAATAGAAATACATATTAATATTTTAATAGGAAGTGTTAGTCATGGAAGATTTGCAGAAAACAAGAACAGAAGGTAATCAAAGCATTTTTTTATTGTTATTATGCAAAGTAAATGAATTTCCAATATCTACAGTTTCCTTATTTTTACCATGTTTTTACTAACTCGCTTTCTTGTCTGTTTGTTTGCTTGTGAGTGTGTTTGTTCCGTACAAATCTTGCAATCGATTTTTAACTAACTTCCCGACTAGCTAGACATTTTAAACTTTTAGAATAGCCCAGAACACGATGACAATGCATTATTTTAATACTTTTAGCCATCTTTAAGAAGAATTGATTATATTTTCAGTTAATTTTGTTTTGAAGACTGGTGCAGCCATCTATCGACCGCGAAGTGAACGAAAAGTTAAGCGCAAGTTAACTTCCAATTATTTTCATTTTCTTTCTAGTTGATGGGATAATTGAGGAAAAAAAAATTTTAAGTATTTATTAATACATTGAATTGTCAAGTTTATATGATTCAACAGAAAAATTAAAAACATGGTATATAAAAAGTTCTTTTTATCTTGTAATTATTAAAATACTTAGTCAAAATTTGCTTATTATTTTTTTCTACTTTTATTAACGTTTTCCTAATATTTGAAAAAGTTCGCTATTATCAAAAACTTTTCGATAGGGTCGAGTGATTTTTTTATCTGAAGAAAATGGGTCGAGGTTGAAAAATGGTTGCGCATGCAAATGTAAAGCCTCTGTGGTTTAGCGTTATGTGGCATTGTGTGATAGCGTCATAAGACCAAATTCAATTACACCGTACGTCAAAATCTCTCAATAGATATTTATTGCTGGTTTAGCACATTTTTGCACGTATATTGCACTTTTGCAGTTCTTTATGAAGTTGACCATGTTTGTTTGTTTGTTGTCGTGTCTACGAATGGTGCAAATGCACTATCCATAGAAGAGGGGGTGACATTGCCTCAAGAGAGGTTGAACTTCTATCTGTTCCGTGCATTTCGAACCAAGTGACGAGACCGGACCACTCGACCCCGCACCTGCAGAGGTATTGTTTGGGGACTTGCAGGACATTGCAGCTACGACAAATTTTTCCCGTGCACCAGCCATCATTAGTGTACACGTCGGTGGTTTTGTCAGTTCCGGGTATCGAACAAGCAACTCACTGGCCCGACGACTTTTCCTGACCGGGACACAGCGCCCGAAATTGATCACGGGGGCATTAATTGAGTGATTGAATTCCAAGATTATCCTTGCTCAGTCTCTCCTTAGCGTAAATAATTGATATATTTTATTTTTTAAATACCCCACAATTATTTACGTTAGTTTCATTTTAATTTAACAAGTCCTCCCTTTTTTTCTCACAAAATTCGATTTCCTTTTATAGTCATATTTAGTAATAATAATTGGCAATAAATGTAGCATGTATAAACAAACAGAATGTACGTCGAAGTGATAATGTATGTAGTACCTCATCAAATTCATACCTAATATGAAAATTGACGGAGTTTTATTAATTTTTTAATATACATACGAAAATATCAACGTATTCTTAATGAAGTTAATGATAAATATATGAATTCTTATCTATGTAATTTACATCTTTATCAAGTTTCATATATCTTCGAAATGTTAATTTTAATCATCTAAATTTTATAATCATTCCCCAGTATTTCAATTATGTGATGAATGTATTGATTTAGAGGTGTGCAAATTAATTTCTATAAGAAAACGCTTTATTAATCAAATGTCAATAACGTAGTGATAAATTATCCTTCTTGCTCATACATACACTACATTTTAAAAGAACATTGATGTTAAAAAAAAAAAATCCTTCTATAACCATAAGTAAGTTTTTTCTATAACCATGAGTAAGTTTTTTCACTATATGTTATACAGGTGCTTGTTACTTTAGCTTATTTATTTAATGATATCTATTAACTTTATTTTAATCATACATATAACTTTACACTATAATTAATATTTTGTGAATTCTTTGTAGGCAGTCTGAACATTTGTCGATATTCATGTTATATTTACAGCGTCTAAATGCCTTGCAGCTGAGAGTTTCTGTAGAAGGCGTGAGGTTTTGATAGTTGCTAATGGCCCAAGGTAGCCCAGTGGAGTAGCATCAGCAGTCAGCCTTTAGGGTGCTCGGTTCGAATCCAGGTAAGTGTCACTAAATACCTTCAGAGCTACGCCGGTTAGAGGCAAGTTAAATCCGTAGACCGGAAATATTCTCTATGAGGTCAGAGATGGTGGAACAGGGTACGATCCCCCCCATATGTCATCCCTGAAGGTACTCGGTTTAAATTGAGGTGGCACCTGGCTAAACTGGACTCTGACCCTTGTGGTTCTATTATAAAAAAATCTGAGCTGTAACCCTCAGGTATCTAGTTTAAATGAACATAGTCTTGACTACATCCGTCCAGGGGGCATTAAAAATAACAACAACAGAGTTGTACAGCCTTTATTTAAAGTATATCTGTATATTCGACAGAGTCCAAAAAGGTTCTTAAATATTAATTTCGCCCGTGGTTTTCGTGCAACTTGGCAGGATGTCGTAGATATAGTGTAAATTTAACTTTAACTGCTTTTTGTTTATTACAGTGAAACTTCTTTGGAAGAAACCACTTTTCGAAGGCCACCTGTCCCTCTATGGAGACCACCAATGGTTCTGAAAAAGTGGTTTTAGTGAGTGGGGGAGGCTTGTAAATGTGTTTCTCTTATAACATTGGCTCTATGGAATCTTTAATCGGTTCTGAACAAAATATGGCCGTTTAGAGGTGTGGCTGATTAGAAAAGTTTCACTCCATATATATATATATATATATATATATATGTCATAAAGAAACTTTGGGGATATATGGACATCTAGCGGCTGTTCCGTTCAACCAATCGAGGTGACATTTCAGTTATAGTTATTCAGCGGTATGAGCTCGGGATTCTGTGAATGGCAACCAAGTGGCTCTCATGGTTACGGTTATAGGTGCAGAAACTCGAAATTTTCAAATGGCAACACCCATTTGTTCCCATCGCAAAATGATCAGCGCATGCGAAAACCCTAAAAAGCATTGGAACGTTACGTGTGTCACAAAAAACGGACGCGTTATGTACGCACAAAAAAACAGCTCTGCGAACGACCAACTAAAGCACGATCAAAGAGTATTTTATCGGTTTTCTACGTTGAATATCTGGCAAACGGCATTCCGTAATTGGTTTCTAGAGTCTGTCATATGCAAATTTCCACGGTAATAACTATACGAATAACTATATTGATAGGTTGAACGAAACGGCTACTAGGGGTCCATATATCGGCAAAGTTTCTTTTTCCATCCCGTATATATATATATATATATATATATATATATATATATATATATATATATATATATATATATATATATATATATATATATATATATATATATATATATATATATATATATATATATATATATATATATATATATATATATATATATATATATATGATGTGTGAGTGTGTAAATGCAACTAAGTGTAAAGATAGAGACCCACCTTTTACTTAACGAGTATTCTAAATTTTCCTTTTATTCTTTCAACAAAGCACAGTCCCTATTCCAAATTGCGACCTCGGAATAAATGAATTAACCAACTTTTCTATTCAATTAATCACCACGCGCTTAATAAAGTTATTTTTAGACATGATTCAGGGGCCCGTGTTCTCTATCGCCTTTCGAAAAATCATACGACTTTGACTCATATACCACATGGTTGGGGTCAGAAGTTCGCAGGTAGCCAGTTAAAAGAATTTAGAAACCTAGCGTCAGGGTTACGAGACCTTGGTATGAAGGGTGCAGCAAGGATTTTCGCAGGGCATTTTCTTGCGCTCTGCTGGTCCTTACCTGTCTTCGTCCTTGATCTGATTTCGCGTTCTTTTCTTTATTGTCTACGTCCTGCTTCCGACAACCCTATTATGTAAACATATTGCGTGTTCAAGCTCCGGCAAGTTCGGGGGCTGCCTTTGTTATTTATTTTCCTTCTGCAATTTTATGTCATAATTTTTATTAATAATTCACAACGATTCCGGAATATAGTGAATAAATATATCATTTCCACCAACTGGATTATCTGATTCGATTTCATGTTGTTCTGGTCTCCACTGCAACCTTTTTTGTGAGAGTGCGTGCGCCATCTCCTCTACTACGTGTTGTGAATATAATCACACACATGTACATACACACACGCACACACACACACACACACACACACACACACACACATATATATATATATATATATATATATATATATATATATATATATATATATATATATATATACAGAGAGAGAGAGAGAGAGAAGGACACATATATTCATATAAATAACAGTAAAAATATGACTCAAAAAGAGATTCAAATTCACGCAAGAATAGTCATTCCATGGTTGATAAATATTATACTTTAATTATACTTTAATCTGTATATTCGACAGAGTCCAAAAAGGTTCTTAAATATTAATTTCGCCCGTGGTTTTCGTGCAACTTGGCAGGATGTCGTAGATATAGTGTAAATTTAACGTTAACTGCTTTTTGTTTATTACAGTGAAACTTCTTTGGAAGAAACCACTTTTCGAAGGCCACCTGTCCCTCTATGGAGACCACCAATGGTTCTGAAAAAGTGGTTTTAGTGAGTGGGGGAGGCTTGTAAATGTGTTTCTCTTATAACATTGGCTCTATGGAATCTTTAATCGGTTCTGAACAAAATATGGCCGTTTAGAGGGGTGGCTGATTAGAAAAGTTTCACTCCCTATATATATATATATATATATATATATATATATATATATATATACAGTGATTTCCGCTTATAAGAATCACGTTTGTTATTCCTTATTTTGATTCTTATAAGCGGTTGATTCTTATAGCCGAAATTTAGGTTTTTGGACAGGCGCACACACACGCACACACACACACACACACACACACACACACACACCTATATATACATGTATTAGATAATTTACCATAAAATACTCTTTAATTTACGTTAATTATCTTTTATTAAAATTATTTTTTATAATTTTAAAAATACAACTTAATTTCTAGACCTATAAGTAGATACACATGATTATAGTAAGAGAAGAAAAAAATCCAATATTTCTTACACCATACCTGCTTAACAGTTTTAACATTTCAACTACAGGAAGGGAGCAAGAAAACGTTTTCTATGGTAGTTTGATGTAATGAAGTTTTCAGGAGGCTGTTTCAATACTCTTTCAATACTAATAGTCTCAGACGCAGATTCACCTTCTAGCTTACGTTTCACGGTTTGATAACGTGCTGAATCTACTAATGTCACGTTTGCCTGAGTGATAGTGGACACTTCGCCGAAGATTTGTGTGTTTTTGGGTCCAGGAAGCCGCAACCAGGATGTGGGTGGTGGGAAAAAAGAGTCCCTATTTTTGTTTGTCAGTGGAGAAAAGTGAAATCGGACCCGGACGGGTAAAGATGCCCCTGGGTCAAGCTAATAGGACAATGTTGTGCTAAAGCGTTTAAGGGGAAACTATGTTATGTCTAACAAAGAAAGGGATGAATTTTACGACTATATTCCATCCCATCTTGTCAATCTTTTTCTTTTTTTAAAAAAAAAAGAAAGAACTTCGTGCTTTTTGAGGGTTTAAGTGGGTTTTTTGGAAAAATTAAAGGAAAGCGAAGAGTGTAAACTGATTCTTAAAACCGGTGGATTGATTCTTTAAAGCGAAAATTTTAACATGGAAATAATACATTCGTTTTTGTTCTCGCGATATTGATTCCTATAAACGGTTGATTCTTATAACCACTGACCACTATAAGCGGTGGTTACTGTATATATATATATATATATATATATATATATATATATATATATATATATATATATATATATATATATATATACATATATCTATATCTATAATGGAAGAAACTTTGGGGATATATGGACATCTAGCGGCTGTTCCGTTCAACCAATCGAGGTGACATTTCAGTTATAGTTATTCAGCGGTATGAGCTCGGGATTCTGTGAATGGCAACCAAGTGGCTCTCATGGTTACGGTTATAGGTGCAGAAACTCGAAATTTTCAAACGGCAACACCCATTTTTTCCCATCGCAAAATGATCAGCGCATGCGAAAACCCTAAAAAGCATTGGAACGTTACGTGTATCACAAAAAACGGACGCGTTATGTACGCACAAAAAAACAGCTCTGCGAACGACCAACAAAAGCACGATCAAAAATTTTTTTATCGGTTTTCTACGTTGAATATCTGGCAAACGGCATTCCGTAATTGGTTTCTAGACTCTGTCATATGCAAATTTCCGCGGTAATAACTATACGAATAACTATATTGATAGGTTGAACGAAACGGCCACTAGGGGTCCATATATCGGCAAAGTTTCTTTTTCCATCCCGTATATATATATATATATATATATATATATATATATATATATATATATATATATATATATATATGATGTGTAAGTGTGTAAGTGCAACTAAGTGTAAAGATAGAGACCCACCTTTTACTTAACGAGTATTCTAAATTTTCCATTTATTCTTTCAACAAAGCACAGTCCCTATTCCAAATTGCGACCTCGGAATAAATGAATTAACCAACTATTCTATTCAATTAACCACCACGTGCTTAATAAAGTTATTTTTATTAGACAGTTATTTTTGGACATGATTCAGGGGCCCGTGTTCTCGATAGCCTTTCGAAAAATCACGACATTGACTCATATACCACATGGTTGGGGTCAGAAGTTCGCAGGTAGCCAGTAAAAAGAATTTAGAAACCTAGCGTCAAGGTTACGAGACCTTGGTATGAAGGGTGCAGCAAGGATTTTCGCAGGGCATTTTCTTGCGCTCGGCTGGTCCTTACCTGTCTTCGTCCTTGATCTCCTTTCGCGTTCTTCTCTTTATTGTCTGAGTCCTGCTTCCGACAACCCTATTATGTAAACATATTGCGTGTTCAAGCTCCGGCAGGTTCGGTGGCTGTCTTTGTTATTTATTTTCCTTCTACAATGTTATGTCATCATTTTTATTAATACTTCACAACGATTCCGGAATATAGTGAGTAAATAAATCATTTCCACCAACTGGATTCTCTGATTCGATTTCATGTTGTTCTGGTCTCCACTACAACCTTTTTTGTGAGAGTGCGTGCGCCATCTCATCTACTACGTGTTGTGAATATAATCACACACGTGCACGCGCGCACGCGCACACACACACACACATGTATGTATGTATGTATGTATGTATGTTATATATATATATATATATATATATATATATATATATATATATATATATATATATATATACACAGAGAGAGAGAGAGAGAAGGACACATATATTCATATAAGTAGCAGTAAAAATGTGACTCAAAAAGAGATTCAAATTCACGCAAGAATTGTCATTCCATGGTTGATAAATATTATACTTTAATCTATTCAATCAACGTTTCAAATTGCGATTCCTCCAGCCTAAATTCAATTAAATATATTAATTCTCGTTCATGTAAAATTTTTCGCCATGGTTAAATTCACTCCGCCCTATTTCGCTTCGAAATTCAATAGCGCACTTTGTCAAATCGCAATTTCCCGAACTGTTCCGCACATGTCCCTATTTTCCTTTTATTAACTCGCCGTCGATGGATAATTCCGAACATTTGTACAAAGAAATCTGATCGATTTCAATACAATATAGGGCTACGACGTTTTATTTCTATTAGAGGAGCTCTAAATAAATATGAAAGAAGAACCGCGCATCTCTAAAGAGCTCTTTAAGAAAAAAAAAATAAATAAATAAGAAAATGAACCACATAAAAAATGATAAAAATGTCCCAAACTTTCTCCGGGTTGACGTGGGGTTATTGAAAATACTTAATGGTTCCAGATGGAACTTTTGAATGCATCTAAGAACGATCAATACCCATTTAAGTCAAGTAAATATCCCCCCTAATGCTCGATACGCTTTGTTGAGTATAACTGCCATTTAGCTTTTCCGTGTTTACGTCTTTCCATCGATTGGGCCAACGGAATGGAGATATTTAAATTTCAGAAATATATTTATTATTCAGATATATGCAAATAAAATCGTAACTGAATTTCCCTCAATAACTCTTCGCGGAATTACTCCTTTTCGGCACCGTTTGGAATGCTATAACAGCGTTACTCTTTCCTTGAAGGCGAATACGAACTCAGCGGTTATGTAATAGCCAAACGTATTGTGAAACGTTCGTTATGGGGGGGGGGGCCTTCGAGCATAATGCTTTTGCAAAGGAAATATTTCTCACATGGTCACTGCATTTATAACTTCGCATTGTTAGATTTTAAAGTTTAATGGATGTTAATACGAATAGCTGTCCCTTTAAGTCACACATGAACTGATTTAATCTTGTAAAAGTTGATTTTAAATAAGGGTGCACAAATCGTGTAGTTGACGATATTTCCCGGAGTGGTATCGGGGTTGAATCCTGAGTTTAAGACATGCACGCTTTATGCTGTCTCCTTATCATAGACCTGTAATATACACTTATTTCAGCTCGATGCTCCTTATAGGGAGCAATGTTAGTTCACCTATATTCGTGATACCATAACAAATAATGGTATCCCTTAGATTAAAATAATCCCTTGGAACAGCATTATGATCTTTCAAAGGAAATATTTTCCAGGTAGGCACTGCATTTGTATCCGTGCATTGTTGCACTTTAAAGTTTAACAGATGTTAACATGAATAGCTGAATTGTTCCCTGAAGTCACATATGAACTGATTTAATCTAGTTAAAAAGTTGATTTTAAATCAGGACGACCATATCGTGTAGTGACAATATTCCATAGAGTGGTATGAGGATTGAATACTGAATAAGACGTGCACGCTCTTATGCTGTCTCCTTATAGGAAGCAATTTTCGTGATCCCATGATAAAACAAAAGCAAACAATAAATTAATACCCAACTGCTGACAGACGATATGATGATATCTGCGGTCCTGTTATACGTCACGCCCTCCGCCGTTAAATATCGTGTAGGGAACAACATTGGCATTAGTCAAATGCAAGATGCCACAAAGTGCAGAGTTATCTGATTTCGAGAATATCTAGCGAACTGAAATACCCAACACCGACAGTGGTCTATCTGATTTAGAAGTGGAAGGTGAGAGGGGATTGTTAGAATGTGCCCCGTGTCGGCGGATCCAAGAAACAGGGAGATAGAGACCGACGGGTACTGTCCAGAGAAATTCGGAAGAATCGCACCCACCCGATGGCCCACATACTCCAGGAGTTTCAACAAGCATCCAGGAGTGTTGTGTCAATGAATACCATCCGTAAGGAGGCACATCTGCTAGGTTTTCATGATCGTGCTGCCGTCCATAAGCCTTTGATCACAAAATCCAATCGCGCTGCTCGGTTAATGTGGTGCAAAGCACGTCGAAATAGGTCCGTAGATCAATGGAAATGGGTTCTAAGGAGCGAGACTAAAGTTCCACCCTCTACCGTTCGGATGCCAGGGTTTGAATCTGGGTCTGGGTCTGGCGTCTGCTTGGAGACCACCTCTTGCCAGAATGCATTGTGCCCAAAGTAAAGTTCGGTGGAGGTTGAATTATGGTCTGGAGGTGTTTCTCCTGCTATGGACTGGGACCCTTGATCCCAATTCCTGATAAGCTCAAAGCCGACGCCTACTGAACTATTTTGGATGACAGCGTGCTTCCTACGTTGTGGCAGTTTTACTAGTTGGACCCACGTTTCTTCCAGGACGACAACGCCAGGTGTCATGTTGCGTGGTCCACCATGGATTTGGACAGTAGGGTTAACCGAATGGACTTTCCTCCCGAGACCTGAACCCTATTCAGAACTTCTGGGACGAGTTGGATCGCCGAGATAAGGGGTGGAACAACTGTTCAAAATCGGTGAAGGAACTTACATGTGTTCTCCAAGCGGAGTGCAAGAAAATACCACTAGCCGTCATACAAGTACTTGTGGAAAGCATGCCCTGGATAGTTGAGGCTGTAATTGTCTCACGTGGAAGATCTACAAACAATTCAAAATGAATAAATTTTGCTTTTTTTCCAATCGCAGGTGTCTAAATACTTATTTGTATATATATGTATATATACGGGTGGTTATCAAAATATTGGAAACACTGAAAAAGATCATGAAAACCTTTATTATTACGAGGCAAGATCATCTTTGTCATGTAATATCAACATATTCATCTTGAAATTGGATTAAACAAGTCCTAAATAGTGGTTAAGAATATATTACACCATTCTACAGGGAAAAATTATGAAAGTTCCTGTAGAGATGCTGTGGTGGATATCGATACCTTAATCTATCCGCTTATACAGATCACAGTGCTTGGATGACTTATAGTCGGGGGGACTGTACAGGACAAGATAAGATATGACTTCTTTTCCCTGCTCTTCAAACAAATATTTGATAGATTTAGTTGTATGTATACGGGGATTATCATACCGGAGAATGACATCTCCTTCAAGAAACAATGTATGCACTATAGAATGCACTAGTGAGCTAAAATTTCGACATAGTCCTTCTCATTCAGTTTCCCTGTTAGGGTTACCATAGGGCCTGAAGAAAACCACGAGATGACATCCGAAACCCTGATAGATCTATCTCCATGACTGGCAGTTGAGATAAAACAGCCTGAATCTTACGCCTGTGTAGATGTTCTCCAGACATACGCACGGCCTGTTGCGAGTAACAATGTGAATAATGATTCGTTGGACCAAATGTCGTTTTTCTACATATTACTCGACCAGGATTTGCGCTCGTGGCAACATTGTGGACGATATTTTGTATTGGCATCTATTACAAGTGGCTTGGGAAGGCTTGCAGTTGTTTTCTTTCTTCGTGTCACAATCCGCTTCAATACCTCGTCCGTCTCTTTCTCTCAGCTCTCCCTTTCGTCCCCTATTCTGTTTGGCAAAGGATGTTTTACCGTGCACTATGTATGCAATCATGACTTTCGATACCATAGCTCAAAAATTACCCATTAGCCCAGGAGTTGCAGTAACGGATGCTCCAATTTAAACACGCTCCAACAATTTCCCTTTTCACATGGTCTGCAAGATTTGACATTTTACGCTGTTCCCTCCGAAAAGCACGATGTCCTTAGCTTCCTTACTGCTACCAGACGGTAGAATAATACATACACTATATTATATAAAAAATACCGTTGGCCAGACTTGTTTTTTAAAGTATTCGAAGAACATTCATAGACACCACTGATACTGATAGGTGTTTCTATTATTTTGATTACCATATATATATATATATATATATATATATATATATATTAGTCTTGTAACCCGACATTGTAAATATATAAATAAATAATATGTACAATCCTTCGATGAATAGGGTTCAGAAATATCAGGCCAGGATACATTAGTAACAAAAACAATCCATTAATTAACATACACATCTAACAAATATCAAGGATTATTGGAGAAGTTCCAACCGCAATTCATTTTTCTTAATCAAATACACCAAACTTTTACAAACATGCTCGGAAAATACTATGCAGCAAAATATTCAATCCTTAGTGAATCTTCATATCGCTTTTGTATATGTGATATACTTGAACAACATTATATCGATTCGCAGTTCCGGTTATATATAATTTTAATCCGGTTATTAAAAATCAATGAGGTTATAAATTACCGTCAAGATGGTTATCAAATAAACTTGAAGCTGCTCAGAACTCAACATCGTACTATAGAGAGATCGTATCTTTATCCAAGAATTTATTAAATGAAATGTCCTTACGAAACGTGACAACCGAGTTACGTGCAAAGCGTTATTTATCACAATATGGTGTTTCCTAATTAATTTTGCGTTGGAATAGTGTGTGTCGTGCTATAATCCGTCCATCATTTTTATGGGCTGCACCTACAAAGTTAAGCGACGTGCGACATTAAACACCGTTTTCGAAGTATTAGAGCCATTAATCTTCTTCGGTTTACGCCGTGAGAAGGTTGAAGTCTTCATTTTCTTCCAGAGTGAAGGAGCTACTTGTAAACAGTAAGGTTGTGAGACAAAATAACACAGGATGGGTTGTTCGCATCCATGTGCAGAACTGATTCGGGTATGTAGTACGCAAAGCAAATATATGTACGCATAAATTTGTACACATTTACTGTGCGTGTGAGGAAAATATACACTTGTATACAAATGTTTGTGAAATAAAATTTTATCAAAGATCGTCATACTTCGAGCTGGTCTTTAACCCTCTAACGTACGTGGGTTATCGAATCTGACCCAGGGGTGTGTTTTCCCCCTCCCGTACTCCCTCCTCTTGTAAGAGATCGAGTTGACAAGGAACCCTACCAGGCAGTCTTGCAACAGGTGTTGGAGCGTTTGCAGTAAATATGAGTTCTTTGTTCAAAAACGTTATTCATGATCACTAGTCATTTTTTTTTTAGATTTTTAATATTTTATTTCGATTTTGAAGGACAAAAGTGTCAGTATATATAATTCTTTACATTTTTGTGCCCGGAAATTTGGTTCAGTAACTTCTAAAACTTGGTACAAGACTAAATTACATATTATACCTAATATATACAACATTCTATGTAAACGTCAGAGAGATTTTCTTTGTTTAGCAAAATTACAATTCGTTGGGTTTTTTCTACAAAAAGTTTTTATTTCATCTAATATATTATCAATAAATGTTATTAGACAACAAAAATGCTTATTGTGTGTTTATTTCTACCATAATTACAAGATAAAAAGAACTTTTTATTTACCATGTTTTTAAATTTTCTGTTGAATCATATAAACTTGACAATTCTATGTATTAATAAATACTTTTTCTAAATTTTTTTGATGAATTATCCCATCAACTAGAAAGAAAATTAAGTTAATTGGAAGTGAACTTGCGTTTCACTTTTCGTTCCCGTCCTGGCCGGCAGATGGCTGCATCAGTCTACAAAACAAAATTAACTGAAAATAATAAAAACATGGTATAAATCTGCCTAAGGAGGGATAAAAGTTTTAAAAAAATGTATTGTCATCGTAATCTGAGCTTTTCTAAGAGTTTCAAATGTCTAGCTAGTCGGGAAGTTAGTTAAGAAAACAAATTAATAAAAATATGGTATAAATCCTCAAAATAAAAGAGATCGGGTCGGATCCGACCTGACCGTACCATCAATTTCGTCTCAAACCACTGTACTGTTTGAGGGTTAATGAATGTAACTAAACTCTAGATTTATTATACTTATGTTAAAACTGGTACTGACTATTAACAGAGTTTAATGGCAAAATGGACTCCAAATGAATGCACGAATGTGTGTGAGTGATTGGAAAACACGGATAATCCAAATATGATCCTGAATAAAGTAAAAATTGCATTTTGTATTTAATATTTTAACACAATGCATATCACGTCATTCATGTATGCACCAATGATGACTTTCGGGCTGCGTAATTCATATATATTTATGACGCATATATTGAGCTAAAATGTATGTATTACTCAGAATATTAATAATTCTAAGAGCATATAATGGAAGTTTTGTTATGTTGGATAGGAAAAAGAATAAATGAATTTCGTTTTAGGTAGATTAATATTGTAGATTAGTATAAGCTAATACCAAGAACGTTGTAACAAATAAATTTTTAATTGATTTGTAAAAAGGTATTTTCAAATTTAGTTTGATAATTTACCATTTTATTAGTATTATTAACACTAGAATGACGGCTGCCGTCATTTTGACTGTTTCGGACGTACTATTGAGTGGTATGCCTGTATTTATGTCCTGAGGCTTCTGAAATTTTATGACTTCTTCTAATTTTACCCGAAATATGCACACACGTTTACAAAATTATATTCGATAGTGAAGAGGGGGAGAAATTGTGTTGTATACCTACTAAGACTGAAAACCGGAAATTTACGGCAATATAGAAAACAGGCAGAAATCTTTAAAATAATACCGGAAAAATGTGAGTTAGTTTTCGTCTCTTCCCCCTTTTGCAAATAACAGAAATATTGGCTATTCGGAATTATTGGTGTCGAAAAATAAGAATTGCACAAACCATGCATATATTTTTACGGATAAACCATACCAGTTTGTAAGCTCGGCATACCTGCATAAAAACATTTTTAAATATTTACTAATTTATTATATATTGGTATGAAATATTTCAAAATTTAAAGTATTTGACCATTTGAAAAAACATTAAATATTTTAAATTCTTCATTTTATTTTTAACCGTCGAAATGACGGCGTTCAGTCTTTTTAGTAAGAAAAAAAAAATTCCAGTCTTTCTAGTGTTAACGTTTTAAATAAAAAGAATTCGAACACATTTTCAGGAAGCTACGACATTAGCCCCAGAAAACGTGAAACATTTCATAATTTTTAATTCTACTTCACCTCTTCATTGCATTGAAAATATTTTCTGCTCAAATTTTTTGCCAGCTTTATGGCTTTCAAAGGGTAATAAAAAATAAACGGAACGATTTACAGAAAAGAGCTTTATTATTTTCAGAAAATACTTATAATCTAGATTTTTTTTCCACTAAGTTTTGGAGAATAACATCACTTTGGTGGCGCCCGATATTTACGATGAACAGCTGAAGCCGTTCTCTAACAGTTTTCATCACTCTGTTGGTCAACTCTTGGGCAATAAACTCAAGAATATTGCACTCACGAGCCCGTTTCACATTTTAAAGGTGTTATAATGTTCCGGGGACGACCCCTTGGTTTCATTGGTAATGCAGACTCACTTGCTTTCACGTTTGAAATCGACTGTAAGAATGTTTTTCGACCAGGAACAGCATCATTTTGCATAAAGCCCGAAGCGATTCCTACATTCCCTCTGGGTCAAGGTGACAAAGTCGTTGTTTTTAACCCTTCAGAAAGCGCATCAATTTTAACCAGTCTTTTTAGATCTCATTAGTCTTGTTAGGATTACGTTCATCCATGACGGTACTCCGGAAAGGAAAATTTCAGACACTAAAATCGTCCGTCCTAGCGAGTTTTAATTTTGGCAGCGTGCCAAACCCAGTCTATTTTGACCAAACCCAGTCAAAATTTTTGCTTACACACACACACAAATATATATATATATATATATATATATATATATTAATATTATATATATATATTATATATATATATACAGTGATACCTCGACTTACGAGTTTTTCGAGATACGAGAATTCTCTCGGCAGATTTTTTGCTTCGAGATACGAGCTAAAATTCGGGTTACGAGCAAACTTCAGAGATCCCACCGCTAGTTCGAGCAGCGAATGTCACGTTACGTGCTCATCAAATGATAACACAAGAAGCATATAATATTTACAACCTTTAAGTACAATTATTATACAATTGTATAAATATTGTTCTGAGACTACTATCCAGTCTTAAACCGAGAGATTAACACTCAACAATTACCACCCGGGTCAGCTTGCTCTGCCCAAACTTGAGTCGCCCTCTGAAACCGAACAGCGCCCAAACTCTCTCGCACAGAGATAGCTTCAATTGCCTCCCTCACACTGGAACTCTCCATGGGGTTTAGGGGATGGGATGACCTTGGTCCTAGGATCACAAGCTCTCACAAACCCCTTCTACAAATTCTGAAAAAACTTTCTTCGGATTCTGAAAGAAGAATCTAGACATTACAGCCACAGTGAACGATTCAACAGTCGTCCAGCTCCCGTGTCTCACTCGTTCACTTTAAGAGAGTAGCTGGTAATAAAAGCGAAAGTGAGGAAAGCGGGGCGAAAAGGTCAAAAATCAACGAATAAGATTTAATTTTTCATTTCAGCCTTTCTCCTCCTCTTCCATCAGCATCTTCAGGTCTGATCTCCAATGCAAATGTTGAACATTACACTTAATAAAACAAATTTATTGCAGTACATTCTATTGTATTGTGTATTTATACAATGTTCGTCGTTTATAAGAATACTTTTCTTATTTAAAAACATGTAACAAAAAATTACGGTGTTTTGAGGGAGCCCGGAACGAATTAATGGCATTTCCATTCATTTCAATGGGGAAAATTGATTCGAGATACGAGTGTTTCGAGTTACGAGCTCCGGAACGAATTAAACTCGAAAGTCGAGGTACCACTGTATATATACGTACATATATACATACAAAAGAGGTAAGCAATGATAAGTAATCTTACGTTAATAACCCGCGGTAGTTTCGTTAGAAGAGATTGCCTAAATTTTTTTTAAAAACTAGGAGGTGCGTGTGACACAAAGTGCAACGTCTCTTCCAACCTTGATTATTCCTTTTCTAATTTTTTTCAAATGGAAAATAATAATTCTGCTTTTTGTGGTAAGATATAAAATGTTGAAAACATTGAGATATATTTTTAATTAAAAGCCAAAGAATGCAGATACAATCGCCTTATTTCAAAACTGTCTGGTTTATTGGATCTAGGGACAAGTTGCTAATTGATTCCTATTATGTCCAAACACCCAAAAAACAATGAGAGAATCCATCCTTGTGATATGCGGAATACCGTGTAATAGCTGCACATTTGATCGACTACATCAGCTCCTTCTTTTGTCGCATTGAAATCCAGTATAATCGTTGGTTTACCACGGTAAAATCACGACTAACAATGAAGGGAAAGGAATAGATGGGTCAGAAAATCATACCTGCATTATAAAGGGCGTAGCTATACATAGAATCTGCTTAGAACATTCAACAATTACATGTAAAAACAAAAAATTCAAAATTGCGAAAATATTGCACTCTATACCCGCGCGCGGACCGATGAAGGATTAAAGAACGCCTCGATAACGAAGCAGCGATGTTCACCGGACCAACTCATGGTGTGTATTGAGAAGTACACACCATGAACTATTGCCACCTTCCGTACCCCTCCCCCCGCTCTCTTGCTGCTAGTGACCTTCAGATATGTTGGACCCCATTCTGCCGAACCTTACATCGAAAGCTCTTTTTTGAGTTATCGGTATGAATATTATCAATTCTCCCCCTAGATTTGATCTAAGGGCTGGAATATTAGCTTTATTTGTCACATGCATTTACCATAGATTACTTAAGAAAAATGTTCATTGCAAGATAACTCGACTAACAAATATTTTGTCAAGGAATTTTCTATATTAATTTAATATTTTTATGTGTTTAAGTGTTTTCAACAAGTGTTTTTTTTTAATTTTTGTGTTGCTCTCGTCAGAAATTTTATGGAATTTGGCTCGCAAAGTGTTAAGTGAATAACATAATTTCTTAGGTACGATTCATTAAAATAAAAGCAAAGTTTGCTTAGATTTTCAGTTTTTCTCTTATGAAAAGTTTCTATAGCTTTTTGTTAGCGAGACAAGATGACAGTGAGATTTATTACTAAATAAAGGAGGGATCGCCCTGCTTAAAAGCAGTCTTTAAAGAGAGTTATGGTATCCTGTCTTGAAATAAGCTCTACTTCTATTCTACTCTCACAAAACCGGGACACACCATTCATAGCATTTAATGCTGCACTAAACACGCGATTAATCTAAGAGAGTGGCGGGTTAATTGAAAAATACGGATAACTACCAAGTGCCACTGTAAAAATGTACTATAGGCTATTATTTTGGGGATTTATATGAACTAGATATACTTTTATATAAGAACTAGATGTACTGCTTTGTAAGGTAATTCCCTAATTTTCTTCGATTTGCAGATTTTGTTCTACAAATGCTTTCTTTAATCATTTATAAAACTGCCATGTTAACAGTGCTATTTTTAATTCTAATATAAAAGAAGGCCGTCGTGGTTGAAGCCTGCCTATTAAGGTGACTGCCTACGTTCGGAGCCAATTTTTTTTAAAAATTGTTTTTTTAACGATTTTTTGGTCTTTTATGGTAAAATATCATTTAAAAAAAACTTGCCTGTAAATACCATACTTTTTTATAGATTGGTCAATTTGAAGAAATTTTTAATGAAATTTAGCTTAAACGCCTATCACTCTACACAAAATTCTAATGCTACTATTTTAATTTCCTTCTCACACATGATACATATAACAGTTATTTTCAAAATGACCCACAATCTAAGAGAAATTTTAAAATGCAAAAATAATACAGACAATTTTATGTTCCCATATGAAAATTTTCCCCGATTCGTCATTCCTTTCCTTATAAAAACAGCCCCAAACAAAAACACTATTCATTATACATCAATTATTGTGCGTCATTTCATTAACAATAGCATCTAAAACATTTGCTGAAAATTTTATCAAATTTTATGCATTATTATGGGAAATATCATGCTAACGGTAGAGATTTGTGCTAGAAAACATAATTCTGAGAAAAACGCATTTAAAGTTGCTTGTCACTTCAATTTTGTATCAGACGATGTTTTTTAAAATAGCTATAACTCTGCTAATTGATGTAGAATGAAAATCAAAACGGTTTTGAAAAGAGAAAAGATTGAATTACACGATTCTTGCAAAAAATATAATTGACCAAAATAGTCAAAAGATGGGATTTTCAACGTAAACAGTCACCTTAAGAAAGTTATATTATCCTATCCCAATGTAATCTACATCCCATTTACGCTAACAGAAATAGGGTTAGCCATGAACATAATTCTTGATCCAATAAACTTCCGGTTAATGTAAGAGCGTGTTTGGGTAATCGGAAAATAGGAATAAAATATAAATGGCACTATATACAAAAAAAAAAGTTATTTGGGGTTCTTAAATATTTTAAATAACTTGTATATAATGTTTTAAATAAGGTTTAATAAAATAGTTGCAAAACGTGCATTTATTTCCAGTTTTTTTCTATTTATATTTTTTTGTTGTTGGCGTGGCATGACTACAGTTTGAATTATTTTGCTCCTAGCCTTTTATATTCGCGATGCGCAGATAATTGTCCAAAGAGATTGTCGGCGCACTCCTAATTTGGAGTTCATTGTATTATAAAAACTATGGTTACTTTGGTAACAAAAACTTGTGCGTCTTGGCTTTCTTTTTGCTGTGATACAAAATTTTAACATAAGATTACGTTCCTCCATAACGGTCCTTCGGAAAGCAAAATTTCAGACGCTAAAACCGTCCGTCCATCCATCCTCGCGAGTTATAATTTTGGCAGTGTGCCAAATCCAGTTTGTACCGCTTCGACATGCAGTAAATTGTTTAACAGAAAAGTACCAAATTGTGCTAAAATTTTAACATATATGTATATATATACATACGTACATATATATAGATACATATATACATAACACATACATACATAATATAAACATACAAAAGAGGTAAGCAACAATAAGTAATCCTACATAATAACCCGCGGTAGCTTCGTTAGAAGAGATTACCTGAAATATTTTTTTATGGATTTCTTTTTTAATATATTTTTCGTTTATTTGACGTAATTTTTCAGATAAAACATGTCTGAAAAATTTTTTGGTATTAAAGATCACACCTTCAATGACGATTCTTGATTGACTAATTGGGGTACTAAAGGCGCTGGAACGAAGATTTGGAATAGGTCCAACTTCAGTAGTTCAGCAAGCGTACATCTGGCCACAGGTGAGTTTGCAGAGCAGCCTCTGGCCGAAGTGAATGCTTCTAAATTTTACGGGGTGGTTAACTTGAAATGTGCTATTGCGTCATGCTTCTGACCATTTAAATGTTAATATATTGGTGCGCTGTAATCAGGACAAGACTCTCTTTTTAAACTCTTTTATTTTAAGCTGAAAATTGAAATGTAACTATTAACTCCAAGTATTATGCTTCTAAAATTCGACGAAGCTGAGCTTCATAAGAAATCTGGTTGGTCGCTGTATGGCCGCTGGTTGGTCGCTGTTCTGGTTGAAAGCTGTACGGCCATTTTGGGGGGGGGGGCTGCACGGGGGATAAATAGACCGAAATCTACTCAGTGGCGAAGCGAGAGAGGGGCAAGGGGATCTATTATGCCCCGGGCACCACTGGCAGAGGGCCGACAATATAGGGTCTATATATTATATTACTAGCTGAAAACCCGCGCTTCGCTACGCAGTACATTCAAATTAAATACAACGGTCAACGTATGCAATTTATGCCAAAAAATAAATATATATATTTATAATAAATGCGATGATCAATGCATACAATTGATGTAAAATATATATCTATCTATATATATATTTATAAAAAAATCGTAAAGGAAATGCATTTTTTTTTGGATAATATCCAATCGTCTGCTGCATTAGAAAGAGAAAAAAATAATTTTTGTCTATTTAGTTGTTACGCACGTGACGATAAATTTATTGAAATTACCAGAAAAAGAAATCACGTGATCAGCATTTAATAAATTAAATTCTAAAAATTAATCTTTAAAAATTCACCAAAAATCAGGAAATGGAGGTAAAAATTTGAAAAAAATTTAATTTTGAAGGAATTTTTATGATCTTTCTCGTGATGTAAATTTTATTACCCTCAATGTATTATTTTAAATGCAAACGTAAAAAAAGTTTAAAAACCAGCTTAAAAATTTAATTTAAATAAATCTAAGAAGAATTTTTGAAAAATCTTTCTTAGTGCACCCCTACACTATTAGAAGAATCGCCATGCAAAATTTCAGCCCTTTAGGTCCAGCGGTTTGGTCTGTGTGTTGTATGTCAGTCAGTCAGTCAGTCAGTGAATGAATGAGTCAGTTACGGAACTGTTTTATATATATAGACTATACGTGTTTCGGGGGGGGGGGGGACCAAAAAGGAATTGTGCCCCTGGAGCCAGTTATGCTTGCTACGCCACTGTTACTGCATATGGCAGAGAACGTCTACAAACATCCATGTCAATTCTGGGACTCGAACTCACAGACTCTGGTACTCAATGCCAAAACCTACACATTCGGTCCTCGACCGGCCATAAGTATAGACTGACAGACTAAGCTCATTTATCAAGGTCCCAGGAGGGTTAGAAGACCGTATAAACTGCAATTACATACTCAAATTTGAAGTCATTTTATAGGGTTTTACGCAGAAATTGTTCGGGGTGATTTTTTGTTATTGTTTAAAACAAAGTATTTATGTACCCTAGAATGTGTGTTCCATACTTGTTATTCAAAGTTCTATTTCATGAATTTTAATGTAATGTATATTGTATAGCTGGGGGAGGGCTTTCATTAACTTTAATTCTCTGAAGACCGCGGTGATAGACAGTAATTAACCAAAAAAGTGTGATCGATTTTCATAATCTAAAATGCCTCTGAGATATACTTAAAGTGAAGAAATTAACATTTTCCCTAGAGGGCACATTTTTATTTCGAGCAATTTTGTTCTAGAGCATAAGATTACAATGTCGTTGAAAAAAAAAAAATATTTGATCACTTTTTTATTGTGCGTCAAAATTTGTGTTTTAAAAAATTAAGAGTATTCATTAAATTTTAAAACACTTTAAAGTCGGAAACCTTTACTTTTATACGCAGAGGTAACGGAATTTACTGATATAAATAGTAGTTCTATGGAATACTTACCGAAAGAGCAGTTTAAAAGGTATCCAAAAATATTTAACCCCACTGTAGAACTTTTAAGCATCTTTATGATGGAGTGCTGAATTTTAAATAAAATAAAAATCCTAGAAAAACTGACCAAGGATATTGCCACAATTGACCTTTTGATTACCTCTGTATATTTGTCTTTAGAAAATGAGCTAAAAGTGCTTATAGAGAAGATATAAAATAGCAAACAGAAAATAAAACCGTATTTAGATTAAAATAAAAAAATTAAGTCACTAGTAGAAATAGAAAAACTTAACAATTTTGATATCTATAATGACAGTAATTGTAGATATTTGATAATTTTGTAAGGTTGAATGTAAAAATTTTTGTTGACAATTAGACGTATTTCATATATATTTAAACTCAGAATCAAATTATCTCATCTTAAAGGCTATTTGAGGGCTTAGATTAGTAGCTATGATAACTGTGGGTTTCATTTAGAAATCAAAGGATTAGAACGAGAAACTTTACATGTATAAGATCTGAACAACAGGAAGGTCTAGGTATTTCGATTATTCAAGCGTTGCTCGACTACCCCGTAGAATAAAAGAAATTGTTGATCTGAAAGCAACTGAAATAAAAAAGGGCATGTATCTACTATTACAAAACGTTTAATAATAACTATATTCATATTTGTAAAAGGGTATGCCATTAAAAATCTGAAAAGTTTCATTCAATTCAATATCGAAGCCTGCGCATAATTTTTTCATCAAAATTTTTCTGCATTTATTTTAAACGATATTAACGAAGGGAAAATTTTGAGACATTCTGCTGGAAAGACTCTTCTCATTTTAAAGTCAATTAAGTGTGAGACAAGAAAAAAAAATTGCTGAAATATCGGCCGTGTAGAACGCACAAAATCATTAAACTCTTGAAGATGATGGAAATTTAATGGAAGGAGAAAATATGACGGATGAGCATTTAAGATGAAATTTCCACTTCATTCCCAAGAACTTCTTTTGGAGGGATAAAAAAGGGCCAAATTTTTAGTATGTTTATTTACTTGTATGATTTTTGCATTTTTTTCATATACTTACTTGCGATCTCATGTAAACTCATGCGTATATATTCATAGAGTAAGAAAAAGTATTAACATATATATTTTATTCAATGTATTAATATATATTTTATTCAATGTATTAATATATATTTTATTCAATTGGGTAAATATGTTTAAAATTCAGCAAAATTTAAGATTTTATGTTGTCACTAGCTGAATACCTGTGCTTCGCTACGGAGAACATTTTAGGATAACTATAATGAAAAAATAATGAAATTGCTTTTTTCAGGATTTCCTTATAAACATTTTTTTTGTTTCTTGGTTTTGTTTCTTCAATTTTTTTTGTTCTTTGTTCACTGGGCGGAACTAATATTTTCAGTCTCGTCCGCGAACTTACACGTTTGCAAGCTACGTAAATCTGACCGTGGGAGAAACAATTTTCTCTTACATCTGCACCACCGAATTTTAAAGCTTGGCCTTGAGACTTATTTATCGCCCTGGCGAAGCATACTTTGAGGAGAAATTGTAGTTTAATATATAGGTTTAACTTAATATCCATAAAACATATTAATTTGAATTAAGTTCTTTAAAAACTACCATCTCAATTAGTCTAGTGGTTAAATTTTGCCTTTAAATGTATTTTAATATATATTTTGTCAATTAATTTCGCTGTTATGCAAGTGACGCAAAATTAATTTGAAGTATCACAGAAAGAAAAGAAATCTCGTGATCAGCATTTAATAAATTAAATTCTAAAAATTAGTCTATAAAAATTCACCAAAAAATCAGAAAATTGAGGTAAAGATTCGAAAAAAAATTAATTTTAAAGTAATTTTTATGATCTTTCTCGTGATATAAATTTTATACCCTCAGCATTTTTTATTATTTTAAATGCAAACTTAAAAAATTTACAAAAAATCTTAAACATTTAATTTAAAAAAATCTAAGAAGAATTTTTCAAAAATCTTTCTTAGTGCACCCCTACACTATAAGAAGAATCGCCACGCAAATGTCAGCCCTTTAGGTCCAGCAGTTTGGTGTGTGCGTTATCTGTCAGTCAGTCAGTCGGTCAGTCATTCACGGAACTGATTTATATACATAGATTGGAAACTTTTATTGATCTTAGATCCCTAGAAGAGTGAACAGATTAATACATTTTACTATTTACCTGTGAGATCAGACTGCTGGTGATGAGATTGCTAATAAAACAAACGCTAAACTCAGAGAAGGAAAATAATCCATACCAATTGTAAGGATTACATAAGATTCGATTCACAATAATGGAACTTTTATGTGAATAAAGATAAAGAGGTCGCTTAAGATATGCTAATTGCGGCATACTTCGTTGGTATAAATACCAAGCAGCTAGATTAAAGAGACGAAGTGTTGAGGAAGTAGCTAGGAAGTACGGTCGACGAAGTGCTGAGGAAGTGAGGAAAAGTGAGGGGAAGTGAAAGGAGGAGTAGAGCTGACGAAACGAAGTATCGAGCTGGAGCTAGGCTTAGAGTCTGGTTTAATAATAGTTGAATTTTACGAGCATCCGCTGGAGGCATAGCTAGGTTGCTTCAAACCTACGCGAGTTCTTGTAAGGCCAAAAGTTTACGCGGCAGCACTGCTGGTTGACTTTCAAAGTATCTATGAGTATTGCAAAGTGTATTTTTCTTGAATAAGTAGTTATACAAGTGAATATATTGAATTGTATTTCCCTTGCATGATTGCTATATATACCTCATACTAGTATTTCGTATGCTTTATGTTGAAAAGCAAAATGTATATGTGCAAATATTTAAATAAACACTGTTGTTATGTAAGAACTGTGTTTGAATGAAATTATATAGAGTGCCACTTCAAGATATACTTAACCAAAGTTAGGGTAGAAGTGCAGATTCTCTATGCAATTAAAGAAGTTTAATTTTGAAAACTGTAATAAACTATGTTTGGTTGGTTAGGAAAGATATGGCCACGCTTATTCTGCAAAAAAAAGTGGAATCTGACGTGGCCTACAGTTTTGAAGCGGAATCCGAGCTGATTCGAACATCCATGACTACTACTGGATTCCAGCTCACAGACTCTGGGTCCAAATACTACCAAAGAACCAAAACATATCTCCGTTTGTATGTATAACTCGGGAATGAAAAAGAGAACAACTAAAAATATTAAAAACTTAACGACACAACATAAATATATGGTGCTTTGCCATAAATTAATAAAAAATATACAACAAAAACACTAGCTTATTTTTCAAAATTGTGACTAACACTATTATACCGTAGTGTTATTATTATTATTTTTTCAATGAACTACGTAACCTCTATTGACACCTCGGACACCCACCCGCTAGGGTATCGTCCATTTATCAATGAACTACGTAAAATGCAACGACTGCTTCAACATAATAAAGAAAATTAACCATGTACAGAGAAAAAATGAAAATTCATGTTCATTAAAGGAAGAAATAAATATATTTTACCCCCCGAAAGAAAAATATAATTTATTGAAACATTTATTCCTGGGGTATTGAATCATTTATTTATCCCGGAGTATATGAGCACGTGGCTGTAAGGTGTTATGTTGTTATTTTATAAGCAGGAAACCAGGCGTGAACCCACATTCAGAAGTTTAATTATAACCATTAGGTATCGTTTATTAAAGTCTTATATAAAATACGTTATGATTTAACAGGATAAAAAGTCCCTTGTTGTAAAAATACTCACCATAAACATATTTTAAAAGACACCAACTAATACGCTAAAGTGAATAAATTTATATTCTGATGGTACTCATAAAATCTGAAGTGTTTTTGGTTAGATACCATGTAGATTAAAATGACTTCTGAAAGAAAGAAATGATTCCCAAAACCACTTGGAATGGTCTATCTACGTGATAGGCCTCTGTACACCGATCATCTAACATGACTTTTACAATCATGTGGGCTGGAATATAGAAACATATTTTATTTACGCGCCCATATATTTAGTACCTCTGAAAATTGCTCTGCTATGAGAAAGGCTAAAAACAAGGAACCATGAAATAATCTGCACCTTATATTTTTAACGAAACGAGAATCCAACTGACGCATAGAGAACGAGAAGCATGCATTCTAAAACCATGCAACTTCCAAAAGGGCAAAGAGGGAAGATTCAATTCACATACTCGACCACACATACAAAAATAGCGAAAGAAGATTAGCAACCGTTGGCAAAAACTTAACCCTTCGGTGGCAACATCATTCTTTTCCTGCTTAGTGGGAACATCTGCCTGGAAGGCATGTATAGATGGAATATATTATAAATGATGGAATAAAGATTATTTCAGATGGTATTTGTAGAAATTAAGAGGTCGTTTGTAGTTTATTACATTTCATGGTAGCCACAATCGTTAAACCATTTCTCCTTAAATCTTGACCAGCTTCTATTGAACATAACCAATTATCACCGGTTATATTACGGTTCGTTTTGTAGAGGCATTTAATTAGTCACAGGAGTGACTGAGTTGGGATTTTTAATTTTTACTCTGATTAATCTAATTTTTACCTGAACCATAGCTGGCGTCATGAATTACCCTTCCACACCGAAGACAATATGTTGACTGAAGCATGTGTAGACTCACAGTACCCAAGGTCGAAGGGTGGAGCACCCAGTTACATACAGTTATTTTTTCAATTTAAATAAAAATACTGCCATGAAAGATAAGCAGAGTGTTATCAACGTCATCATATGACGTCGCTACTTCCAAATGTATGTAGCATGGTCTTTCAAGCTTTTAAGTTGTATTTTCAAAGGAAACTAAATTTATATTCGCCCTTGTTATCATTATAGTATTTATATAAATGTGGAACGTTCAGGCTAATTCTTGTATGGTAAAAGTAGGCGGGTGACTTGCTGTATAACTAAATGACATTATCTAGTTTGCAGGCATTAACGTATAATCCCTGTTTTTAATAATATGAATACATTATTACTGCCTATGACTAGGCAAACAGGAAATAAACGTATAGAACCGGAATAGGAAAAAATAATCATATCTTCGTTTATACCAAGAGAAATGAAGTTTTGCATTGATTATTTTAAATACAACAAACTGTTCCATTGCCATTAATGGCAGCAAAGAAGTCGGGGAGCCAAAAATACGCGCTATGATGTTTAAGAAGAAAGCTATTTAAGTATTGTAATTGAATAAATGCAGGCTTATTAATTTTTCGAAAATTTTGTGAATGACAGAGCATACTAAAACGTCACACACACACACACATATATATATACAGTGGCTCCCAAAAGTGTTCGTACACTTACGATTTTCAATGA
Organism: Dolomedes plantarius; assembly: GCA_907164885.2. Classification (NCBI taxonomy): domain Eukaryota; kingdom Metazoa; phylum Arthropoda; class Arachnida; order Araneae; family Dolomedidae; genus Dolomedes; species Dolomedes plantarius. The sequence continues at coordinate 103,296,797 of OU015500.1, forward strand.
AATAGGGGTCTATCCATTGATTAAAATGAATATTTCAGAATGGGTATTTAATAATAAGATCTATAATCTATTCTTAACAAAACTACATGAAATATTTTGAAAACCTAGTAAAACTTTATTTTTAAGAAACCAATAATCCAAAAGTAACAAAAACTTTATCTCACAAAAGTCATCGTACACTTGTAAAAAATCTCTACATATTAGTAAATATTCTAGTTTTTCGTTAAATTAATATTTAGTAGGATATCCTTTAGCATCCACAAAAGCTTTTAAACGTCTGGGAATAGATTGCTTTAGTTATTTTGTAATTTTTGCATCAATGTTCATCCATTCTTCCATCATAATTGTTTTTGTTCGATTTTCTTGTGAATGTCGTGTTTTCGTACTCGAACCTCCAGTTCTCTCCAAATATGTTCTATTGGGTTTAAATCTGGCGATTGAGGTGGTGTTTTCAAAACTTGTGGACAATTATAGAGACACCAGAGGCGAACGTTGAGAGCCGTGTGCTTAGGATCGTTATCTGATAAAAACAAAGTTGTTTCCAATACCCATATTTTGGGCTCATAATTTTAAATTGTCTCTTAAATATTTATATAAACAGCATGATTCATTATGCCATCAATAAATACCAAATTTCCTAGTCCTGATGCTGACATGCACCCCCAACAAGGATACCTCCACCAGCATGCTTAACTGTTCCTACTAAGTTCTTGGGATTAAGTTCCTCATTTTTTCTTCTCCATACAATTATACGCCCATAAGAACCAAAAATGTTCATCGGCAAATAAGGCATTATTCCAATAGGTTTGGGGCTTATTTATCATTGATAGTGTGAAGGGAAGCCTAAACTTTCTGTTTTTCTCACTCACAAAAAAATTTTTATGGGCAGAACGCCCATGTAATCCAGCTGTTCTGAGAACTCGTCAAAAAATTTCAGATGAAATTGAAGTAGAAAATGTTTCATTGAATTCTACAGAAACTTTTACGGCACTCAAACGTGAATTTTTCACAAATTTTCTAATTATAAATCTCTGATCACGTTTTGTTAACTTTGCCGGAAGGACTTTTCTTACCTTGTTTTCGATGCAATTTTCTTCTTTAAAGCGTTTATTCACATACTGCACAGTAGAATGGATAAATTATGTAATTTAGCAATATTACGAACTGATTTACCACTATTATGATGAAAAATAATCAATTTTCGAATGCTGCTTGTTGTTTCTTTACGACTACGAGCCATTTTTAAATAATAAATAGAATATCACGGAGTAGGCAAGCAAAAATTAAGCCAAACGATATTTTAAATGCCACCACAATTCAAAAATAAAAAAAAAGCGCCAAACGATAATTTTAATTATGAATTTATCCGAAAATATTTCAGTGTACGATGACTTTTGTGAGATAAAGTTTTTGTTACTTTTTGATGACTGGTTTCTTAAAAATAAAGTTTTACTTTGTTTTCAAAATATTTCATGTAGTTTTGTTAAAAATAGATTATAGATCTTATTATGAAATACCTATTCTGAAATATTCATTTTAATTAATGGATAGACCCCTATTTCAATGAAATTCGTAAGTGTACGAACACTTTTGGGAGCCACTGTATGTATATACAGTGTTGGAAATTGATTTATGAAAATACGGTTTTTAGCAAAAACTTCTTTCATATTCATTAAAAATGAATGAAATTTAATACATTGTACATGTTATGTATAACAAATGATATACAAAAATAAAAATTTCATACTTAATAATAAACAAAAACGAAAGGTCAAAAATTAGACTTTCGTAACATACAGACATGAAAATTGATTTATGAAATATCACATTTCATTGGCTATTCTGAAGTAATGTGATAAAAATTTCTATAAAACCAAGTAACGTGGCATGCACAGTAGTCATTAAAAGCGTTATATACTGGAAGCAATACGTTTCAGTCATACTTTTCACGATGGGTAAACGAAAGTTATTGTCTGAGGACAAAAGAGCCAAAATCGATGCATATCTAGAATGTGAAAAATCTGTTCCGAAAATTAGTAAATTAATTAAAGATCAGTTGGTGTGATATATAATTATAGAAAATATTCATCAAATTAAGGCAAAAATTTTAACAAAAAAGGTAATCCACATTTAACTAAGATGGAGGAAAAGGGGGAATCTTCAACTTCTATCAAAACCGGCCACAGTTCAAAGTAGATTAGAGCAGATATATCCCTTCCTGTTACTTCTAGAAGAGTTAGGCAAATTTTGTATTCTTCATGGAGCTTGAGATGGTCGAAAATGAAGTCTGGAAAGATAATTCTGCGTCACAAGCAGATGCGTTTCAGTATTGCGAGAAGTACATAGCAATGGGCAACAATTGGAAGAAGGTCATTTTCTCAGATGAAAAGAAATTTAATTTGGAAGGCCCCGATGATTTGAAGTAATACTGGGGGGACCTCCGAAAAGAACCGAAATCTACATTCAGCAGAAATTTTGGTGGCAGAATTTTGATGACTTGCGCAGCGATTGCTTGTGATGGCAGAAGTGAATTGTATTTTTAAATGGTCTCCAGAATTCATTTGATTAAAGCTCAGTTTTAGAAAATTCCCTTCTTCAATTTGCATGGCAATATTATAGTTTAGATTACATCTCCATGCAAGACAATGCAAATATTCACACTTTAATTCAATGAAAGATTGGTTTGACGAACAGAATATTGCTCATTTAGATCATCTACCTAATAGTCGTGATTTGAACCCAGTCGAAACGTTTGGGCACAGCTTGTTCGAAAGGTTTATGCAGATGGGATGCAGTACACATCACTTGTAGAATGAAAGTTTCAATCTGTCAAAACTGGAAACTAATTCAACACAAGTACATGGAAAATCTTGTTTTATCAATGCGATCTAGAATAAAAGAAACTTTAATGAAGAAAGGCGGCTTTATTATCTATTAACGTGAAGAAATGTGAAATTTCATAAATCAATTTCCGTGTTTGTATGTGACGAAAATAAATTTTTTACCTTATGCTTTTGTTTATTATTGTGTATGAAATTTATTTTTGTAATCGTTCTTATACGTAGCATGTATAAAATTTCATTCATTTTTAATAAATATTAAAATTGTTTTTGTTAAAAACCGTGTTTTCATAAATCAATTTCCAACACAGTATTTTATATATATATATATATATATATTATATATAATATATATATATATATATATATATATATATATATATATATATATATATATATATACACACACACACACACACATATATATATACACACATATATATATATATATATATATATATATACACACACATACGTATATATATACATATATATATATTTGCATAAAACATATATGAAGAAGTAAAATAACTTAAAATGTTTTACAAATCTCAGATTGCTTTTGGTTGCATATTATTTTACTTTCAAGAAGTTTCCTTAAAAGCGTTGAAATATAATTTACCGTCATGCAACTCGAGAACAATAGAAAAGAATTCTATGCCTTTAAAACAATGTTTTGCTCATCTTCCAGATTTTTCTTTTTTCTGGTGGGGCAAAGGAATAAACACCTCTTTCAACTACAAAACGATCTCTACACGAATCCTTTGTCCTTACCGAAAAAAGAAACCCACCTTCGTTATTGTAATGGTGTTTTTCAAGAGGAATTCTTTTTCAGGCAAACTTTTATCTTACTTGCTTTTAGTGTTCGTGTGCTTCACTCAGATTCTGCATGAAAAAAAAAAAATCTGTTATACGTAGATTTTTGTATAAGAACAAAACGCTATTATTAGTGTGTTTTGCAACACAATTTAACCCTGTTCCCTGTTCCCCGAAGTATTCTTCTGAAGGGAATTAAAAAATTATTTTCAAAGATACAACAGTTTTAGTCAGGTTTTTTTTCCGTTGAAACAATAGCATTCTTGTGTAAGAATATTTTTCCCCCAATGTGGAGGCACTTGTCGCGAAGACATTCACCTATAATTACCGCAGTTTTGCTCGCCATTTTATTATGGGGCCGCCATATAGGCAGACCAGCATTGCCCCCTATGAAGGGACGACACAAACGGAGGCGTTTTAGTGGCGCTTCGCCAGGATTCGATCTGAGCACCCTCAGCACCGAAAACCTGCGCGCTGTACCACAAGGCCGCCACGGCCCTTGTGTAACAATATAAAAAACAGCAAAATAATTTTGTGTTTCCATATGACACTTTTCCCCCCTGTGACAAATTTATTTACATCTTTACAGAAATGCCAATAAATGGTTTGTTACGCAAATTTTGACAAGAGATTTTATATTTTACTCCACAAATAACCAAAATTAGTAGTTTAATTAAATGGAATGTTTTGCTACTAATAATCACGGGTTATTTTTCCTTAACCCAAAGAATTTTCATTTACCAAATTGTTATTATTTGGATTGTTATTATTGTATTATTGAATTGTTATTATTGTTATTATTGAATTGTTATTATTGTATTTGGATACACCCCAAAAATACTAACTTCAATTAATAACTAGAAGCCTCTTCTTTATTTTAGATACAACTAAGGAAAATATCGGATATTAAATAAGGTCTCGCTAAACGGCAGACGTCGGGTACCAAACTGAATATTGCACCACTAAACGAATTCTAGTTTCAATTAAATAAATATCAGCCAAAACTAACTTTTCGACAGGTTTCACAAACATGGCTTAATTCTTGCTTCTGTATCTTTTCTACCCGAACATCGTTCAACTTACCCATGGGTAAGGTCTGATTTTCAGTGAGTTAACTTCTAATGCGTAACGTCAGTGCTACATTAATACCTCTAATTTGGTTATCATACTATTAATTTACTCCAAATTCTGATTTCTATTGTTACTATGTCCTGCTTTTCTACGTTTACTTCTTTATCGAAAAGTTAATCAAATCCATCCTAAGGCATGTGGTAATTGGCTGAAAGCCCATTGTGACTGCGTGCAGTCCCGCATACCCTTTTCAGAGATGCCATCCACACAGTGCGAACGCCTAAATCTAGTCCTTTTCCCCTTGCATTCAGTGTATTCCAGATAAATGAGCAGAGAATTGGCTAGTGTTACCATCTGTTATCAGTTTAAAGAAGTAAAAACATTTTGCAATCTTTAATTGAAAACATTCAGGAAAAAAATCTACACCGTGCAAACGGCGGAGGTGTTTGCCTCTGAAAGGGATACTCAAGAGTCCCGCACATTCACTAATTAATTTAGGGTCATGTAACCCGTTATCACTATCTCCATAGACTAAGTCACCCTGATTAGCCTGGACAATGTCCAGTCACCGGCCGGAATCACGTGGAGGTGGGGACAACCGACGCAGGGAACAGTGCATCCTACAACTACCTCAGCGGATACTACTCCCTCAGAGAGTTACAGTTACTATCGCCATTACCTGCATCCAGATTAAGTTCATAATTATTGAACTTTAAGGCTCTGGAAACGAGTCACGCTGTCTCAACGCCGGAATTCGGCCATTTTGCTTTTTTATCTCTGGAAGAATGTGTGAGGCTTTAAAAAAATTTCCGAAAAATAACGATAGGAAAACAAACATAAAACTCGTGTCAGTAATAAAAAATAATTATGCAATTCTTTGTGATCCAATTCCATTTCTTCACACTGAATGCATATATCCTGATAATTTCTTTGTTTCACTCTTAAGAACCAGACAAGGAATAAATATCTTGTCAAAATATACAAAATAATGAAAACATTCAACTAAATAAAACCGTTTCTCAAGCCTGTGAAATCCCTTGATATTTTAGATATTTTTGAGGCAAACTGCAAGCCAGGCAGGCTGCTTGTCACATGGTTCAGATGTGCAGGTTCCTGGAGAGTTACAACACTTTGGAAATGAAACCGTTCTTCAGTTGTTTCCCTTCCATTGCTGCATCCCAGGAAACAAGTCAGTGGATGTGATCGACGAGAAGTCCAACATCTATTATGTTAACTACCCGGATTAACATACTTTTTAAGTTTCCGAACTCCAATTTTTATATGAAAATTGAAGACCATTATTATTCTAAAGTTAAGAACCGAATCAGAGAAGAGCCTTGAAGAGAAACCAATTGGTAAGATTCCTGGAAGTCGAAGATTACAGGCCATTGCTTCCTTCGTAATTATTTGCAATCTATCTTAACGACTGGGATTCCGAATCAGCCGCTTAACCCCCCCCCCCCCCAAACCACACACACACACAAGGATATTGTTTTTTCTGGTATAGTTGTATTGGAAATAAAAAAGAAACTAAATGTAGGACAATCTGAATTAAATCAATTGAAGTCACAATAATGGTTTTTTTACTTACACTTATCGGTCCAATTTAGATGGCTACTCATTTCGTAATAAATGACATTAACATATGTTGAGGCATATATAAAACTACAGAAAAACACTTTAGACTTGAGGCTAGTACGACACAAAGAAAATCGTGCATTTACATGCCAAAGAGCAAAATGCGCTGTAATATGAACCCTTCCTTTACATGAACCCGGCTATGAAACTGCTTAACTTATGGATTTTCGTTTGTACGTGCTCACGGTGTGCATACATACATATAAACAATGTTGTGCATGCATATATTTCAAGATAAAATATAAATAAATGGCATAACATTTTACATATTTATTATTTTCATCGGGATTAGGAGTAATTAAATTACTTATAATACATTAATGAAAATAATAGGGTTGGAGTGACTTCTAGTGTGTGGAGAATTGTACTTTAATGTTTTAACAGATACTCATTTGGAAATCGTATGGATTTCAAAGATATTATCTGGCCAGTGAAAAAATTACGAAGTATTTTTTTATTCACATAGTCCATCACATTCCCGTTTCTGTTATTTAAGCTAATACGTTTCTTGATCAAATATTACCAAGATACTTTCTTCATATTTTCTAAAAAAAAAAACTCTTTAAAATTACACAACTTGACAAAGAAATTGGTAACCTGTTGTCTTAGTTAACTTCGTAGTAGTTTCACGATGATTTTCAGCTTAATAAATAAAAAATTTTGACTCTTGCAGCTTCGATCACATCCATCAATTCCCCACAAAATCACTCTTAGCCATGGGAAGAGAGGGTTAAACTGCGTTGCCTGGACCAAGTCCTCAAACGCAGGTTCACATAAAATAATTAAACTGGTGAACGTGAGATAAACAGCTCACTGAGAGAGAATAAATTAAAAATTAAGAAGGGAAAAGAAAGGGAAAAAAAAGAAAAGAAAAAAAGAAAGAAAAAAATTCAAGACAGTAAAATTAATAATTTAAAGAGAAATAGGAGAAGAATTACACCTTAATTTGTAAAAATTTATGACTAGGTTGTCGCTTGGATCGAACCCGGGTTTCGTCCGTGAGAGAAGCTTCCTTTACCGATGTGCCAGCTAGGCCACAAGAGGGAGGAAAGAAGAAAGGCAAGAAGTGCAGAAACAGGAGGAAGGCTAGTTAGCCACATTTATTGCCTTTCAAAGGCAATTTTAAAGAATTAGAGATTTGTCTTGTAAAAATTCAACATTTTTCTTTTTAGAAAATCCCTCTTACGAGTTGCTCGTACAGTTATACCTCATCCTCCCTAATTTAAATCTGGTAGTATGTGATGAGAGTGCTTAGACAGGCTTAAAGAATTTAGCACCACCTTACTTCGATAATTTCAGGACGATTTGGTTGATAAGAAAGCGAACTTAAATAAAAAGTTTCTAGCAAAAGCAAAAACTCTATTGAAAAGACCTTGAATGCTTTATTTCAATAGTTTACGTTTGCCAGCTGTCATCAGTTAACCATAAAACCATAAAGCGAGTGAGAAACATTAATTTAATTCAATGTAACAACTTTTTATTATTTGTTTTCACGACTATTCGTCGTATAAGAAAATGCTTCTAAAATAAAGTTCTTCCTGATAATTATTTTTGGGTAGTTCTTGCGAAAAATATATTGCGACTAAGACAAAAAACATATTTCATCTTTACTAGCGAGGTTCTTCAGCGTTTCGATTGCTAATACGAAAGAAAACTTTTAACGAAACACTGCGGCAAAAATCTTCTTTTAATGCAGACACATCTAGATGGAAAAATAATTGCTTTGGAATGATTTCTCGTGTAAAAAGTGTCTCATATCTCAATATTCACCAAGAGCATGGTGGAATAAAAAAAGAAACAACTTTCTCTCCGGGGAAAGTAATAAGCAATAACCCGTTGGTTCTTTGTGGAACATGTATTGATTGTCAGCTTCTAGATACTAAACTCTATCTTCCTATAAACGAGTAGGGAGACGTGTGAACTATGTTCGAACTTTGGAATTTTCATTGAGAGCGTTGTTTTCGTTAGGGGGAAGTGGTAAGTGTGTTTCCATAAGAGAGTGCGACTGGAAATGTTGTTACACGAGAAATGTAATTGCGCATAAGGGGGTGGGCTACATATCTTGATTCGGTTATACATTGATAAATTTTCTTCGACATTCTAACTGAAATAATAAAGGAACAAAAACTCTCCCTCCTGTCGTGCATCTCTTTCCACAAATCCTTTAACAGTTCTCCATCGGAGATATATTAGCGTCAATGTATTTTAAACGTGCATTGCGGATACCTCCGAATATGGGCCCTATTTTCCGTAGTTCACTACAATGGATTTGCATCCACTAACGGACTCTTCTAATCTGAACTTGTAAGATATTAATGAATTTAACGCGCAGAGAATTTTGATTAGAAACAAATTGATTACCGTTCGTTTGTGAAATAACCACCATTACTCTGGACGCAAAGATTAGCTAATGACAAATGGCTGATGTGAGTGGCCATTATCATAGTTACGTGTATTCATGTTTGTATAAGTGAAGGAAATTTCCAGTTATTACTATGACAAAAGGAGTATCTGAAAGTGAAGGCAATGACTAGATATCAGACTAGTAGCTTATGGAGTTTGCAGAAATTACAATGTATGTTCTCATAAAGGCCCCAGGGGCAATAAGATAGGGTGTGCTCTGAATAACATCGTAAAAATCATAGTTCAAATTGTAATGACGCAAAATTTGTAAGTCATTTGAAAATAGAGTTTTCCAAAGTGCCCTTTACGAAAACACACAATCTGATCTAACAATCACCTTGAAATTACAACAACAGACCGATAAAATTCCAACGAACATTTAACAATATTATTCTCAACGAAAATGAAAGGCTCTCTAAAAGAAACTGTAAAATCCCGAGTGATTTCAAAGGATTGGATTACGCCTTACATCAGCCGAAGGAAACTCAGAAAACATAATTGGTTTCTAAGATCGCATTACATGTCTGCCGGAATTGAACAATTGCTTCGGGAAAGCAGGAAGAAAGGTTCAACAGTGCATGGTCGATGTCAGATACCCTTATAGAATATACAAGGATATTGATCTTTAAAACTTAAACTGAATTGATAAATTCCACATGAAAACATGAATTTACTAGATACCGTAGAACAGGTGAAACATGTGATGCTCAACGTCAAGGAAGAAACAAGACTGTTCTTTTCAGAGAGTACATCTTTAGAAAATTTATATAAATGAAACGATTCAATTAAAAGTGGATAATCAAAACTTTTCCAGCTTTAGATTTTCAAAGGCCGGTGTCATATAAATCCGATCTTACAATACTGTTAGCTATAGAAGGGGATGTGGTGATTTTGGACTTTTTGGAGAGGATTCTCAGGGATTTTAGTCCCTAATCTCTTTAATGCCATGATTTTTTAAAATATCTTCTAACTTGCATTTTCCCTCCATTATGCGTAAACGTGAGGTGACTCTGGGAGACCCCACTGATAGAGTTCATTCGCATAAAGGTCAGGTTCCCTCTTTGCTTTTAAATCTCTAGGAATAGTTAATAATATAAAGTAGGCACTATCAACACTATTTCACAAAACCATTTGTGATTGGCGAACGATGTATTACAAAGAAACCGGAAAAAAATTCTAATTTTTTTCTGTGAGTTATACACTTTCACAGTGTGCTAAATAATATAGTCTCCATCATTTTTCGATTCTAACGTACACTCGTCGATCAATAATATCATTCGTTAAGTGCTTCTGTAAAAGCTATCATTTTGTTACACGGCTAGAGAAGAAGAAATATCCCAAAAACAATTTCTCGTCCTTTAGGAAATTCTTAGCATTTCGATTGGCTATAAAAAAATATAAGTGTTGACGAAAACGTGGCGTTATACAAGATTTCTTTTTATAAGGACATCACTAGCTGGGAAAAATAAATTGCTTTGGAATGAATTCTTTAGCAGGAAGTATCTTATATGTCTCTATTCGCCGGGAACATAACTGGAGAAAAAAAAAAGAAGTTGTCTCACTGCAAAAAGTAATAACCAATAACCTTTCTGTGCTTTGTGTAACACGTATTGATTACCACTTCTAGATACTAAATTGCTTCGACCTATGTGTGAGTAAGGATATGTAGGTAGGAAGGAACCCTTTTAGGCGCTTGGTATTTTTATTCAGGAGTCTTGTTTTCGCAGGGGAAGGTTGTAAGTGTGTTTCCGTAAAGGTGTGTACCTGAAAATATTACATGCGTGTTGTAACCTTTTTTCTGGGGGTGGTATACAAATCTTGTCAACTTCTTAAGTGCTCAGTTAGTAATATCTAGAATGGTACGGATTGTTATATAGTACGGAAAAATATGGAAAAAAAATTGTGTGAGTATGAAGTAGAAAGTAATGAGATATCCATTCAAATAATTTCATAGAAATATAAATTATGTTCATGTTAACTTGTACCCTACACATCGCCATTTTGATGGCAGAAAATTTTACAAATAAAAGGTTAAAAGTTGCTATTTCATTTCGATCTAAAGAAGATCATTTTGAATATTACACTTACAAAAGTAAGTTTTGATAAACCATTACGCTAAGTTACCTAAATACCGAAAAGGACTTTTATATTGCGAATATTAACTATACAGGACTTTGTTTTAACCTATTTTTATGATATAAAGTCTGAATGATGTATTGCTCGAATTCTAATACACAGTAAAACAATTATCACGTTGTAAGTTTGCAAAATATACCTAGCGCACGCTAAATTTACAAAATAATACTTTCGATCAATAACAAAATACAATTATTAACAACATCTTACATTAACTTATAAAACCAGAGGAAAATGTGTTTTTGACGTTTTGTAGCACTTATGGCCCATAAAATCACTTACATTAAACATCTCAGCGCATGAATTCAATCTATGAAGTCAGTTTAGCTAATACAAGTAAGAGGTTTTCTGTTTCTAAACAAATGAAACTCAATATTGTTAAAATGTTAAACTTAAGTTCCTTTAATTTTTAATGACTTAAAGAGACATTACGTCTATGTTTCGAAGTGTACATGGAGGTGAATGTTTCTAGCCGAATTACATATTTTTAAGACTAATTAAAATTATAAAAATACTTGACCTTAAGCAACGTTTCTGCATAAGGTTAATAAATTTGAAAAAATATTTACGAAACTCCATCAAAAATAGGAAATTGATTTGTATTTTAGTTGGTGTTCTTGCTTTGCATGATTTTATTATCATTGCTAAAGGCTCTATTACTATTTAATTCATTTAAATCTATCATCATATTTTTAGATATACATGTAAATGTTAACGTTATATTTATAATATATTATACTGAAATGTGTCTATATAATGCAGTAGTATCCCATGAATTCTGATTAATGAAGCATAAACACAGATTTTGTGATACACCTTTAGATACTTAGAGAATGTTTTTGAAATCCCTTCATGTGAGCCTCATGATACAAGAGGAACATGAAAGTCGCTAAGTATACCAAGTATCCGAAATGAGAAATTGAATGAGAACTCCAGATAAAATTCTTGTGCTATTGCATAAAAAGTGATTTCAAATTCTTTTCGGCTTTTTTTTTTTTTTTTATGACTGCGGAGACCGTTGGAAATTTGACTTTAAAATATATCGCAATCTGATTTGCATATATAAAGTACTAGCTGAAAACCCACACTTCGCTACGGAGTACATTCAAATTAAATACAACTGTCAATGTATGCAATTAATGCCAAAAAAATATATACATATATATTTATAATAAATACGATCAATGTATGCAATTGATGTAAAAACAAAAACAATATTTCTAAAAAAATCGCAAGGGATATTTTATAGAGAAAATAATGTAGAAGAATTATATGCTAATTAAATGTAGCAGGACATGCTAAAGAATATAGTACAGTTAATATCGTACAGTTTGAGGAACATCTTTTATTGTATTTTAATAACTTTTTGATAATGTCCAATCGTCTGCCGCATTAGCAAGAAAAAAAATATTTTTTTTTGTCTATTGAGTTGTTAGGCACGTGACTATAAATTTATTAAAGTACCAGAAAAAGAAATCACGTGATCAATTTTTAATAAATTCTAAAAATTAATCTTTAAAAATTCACCAAAAATCAGAAAATGGAGGTAAAGATTTGAAAAGATTTCATTTTAAAGGAATTTTTTTTTTTTGTTATGATCTTTCTTGTGATATAAATTTTATATCCCTCAAGTATTATTTCAAATGCAAACTGAAAGTTACTTTAAAAACAGGTTAAAAATTAATTTTTAAAAAACCTAAGAATTTTCAAAAATCTTTCCTATTGCTCCCCTACACTATAAGAAGAATCGCCATTGAAAATTTCAGCCCTTTAGGTCCAACGGGTTGGTCTGTGCATTGTATGTCACTCAGCGAGTTACCGAACTGTTTTAATAGCAACAAAAATGCACTTAAAATTGAAAATCTTATAAAATGTAATGAAAGCATAAAAAGAAAAGGATGGTAACCTTTTAAAAAAAACAATACAATATAAAATCTCGGACCGAATCATTTGTGCTGCTTTCAGCATTGCAAGATATTCAGACAAATTTCGGAGGAGAACTCTCATGTCAAATCACAAATTTCACCACAAAGACAAGCAGCACTGTGCAAACCATTACTGTGGGAGTCATCAACCTGAATATGGACTGCGCCGAATTTCCTCAGCTTACGCTATATGCTCCGGCTGTTTCCTCGCGACATTGTTTGATGAATACCCCTTAATAATGTACATCAACGATGGTGCCGAGAACGTTTGTCTTAGTGGATATCATGTCACAAATTTAAAATCAATTAAACGGCTTTATGACCCATGAATTGCTGTAATGTAACAAAAAGGTTTATAATTGCTATTATTAAACTGCATGACATTGAAAGCGATTCAAAAACATGCATATATACCCTATTGTGCGAAAGTTAAGCATAATTCGTAAAACGTGAAAGAGCGCGAATAAATATTGGTCAAATTGTTCAAAATCACTTGTTGAGAATCTCTGTTTGAAGGTGAAACATTGTGCATATTGAAAACATTTCAGTCGACCTAGGCATGCACAAAAGATGTGCGTGCGTCAGAACGAGTATAAAACCAGTTCACGTGCCATACGGAGATAAGGCAGGTTATGTGCAATTGCTGAGGAGCGAGTTAAACGATCCAAAAAGGCTTAAAGAGGGTACAAAGGCGCCAAATGAACGCGTTTTCGAAGGGAAGAATTATAGGAATGCTGGAAGATACAATTAAGACAAACACAGTATACAATATCCAGTCCAGTAAGCAGGTGCATTATTAAACAAAGTCCCTTCCTTCGAAAGTGACATTAACATAACAATCAACATACAGTTTAATTTTTCAGCAATTTTCCAGAGATAGTAGTACATAAGTTTTAGTTTCTGCATTGTTTATTTACTTGAAAAACCGCAATGCAACAACATATCTGTAACAGCAGTTTGGTTCAATATAATATGTCGTTCCACCAAATAGGCATGGGACAAACGTAGTATCTGAGGATATCATTTACTCGATGCATCATCCCACAGCATGCAAAGAGTAGCGCAGTACGAGTTTAGGGCAAACGGATCACCAGGAGCCAATTCCATAGGAAGAAAGTAGAGACCTGACGTCCGTTGTCACTCTTAGCCCGGGCCATTACTCGATTTCCAGCCAGGTCTGCGTGGAAGTTGCGACAACCAAAGCCTTGATGGTTGTTACAAATTGTAATAATAGATGGCGCTCTGTGCTCTTTGTAAAATGGATAAAAAGAATGTACGTCGCACTCGTGGAGTACGTAGGTGCGTGTTGAAATAAAGTGATGCAGAAGCTGTACTTTAAGAAAAAGGCTTCAGAGTGTAGCGATTTCTTAAGTTTACTAAAAGTTTGTCAGTTTAACATGGTCCGTTGACCGGAAGATAAAATTTGAGGAATTTCACATTCTAATAGAATATTTGATACAAAGTTATTTGAAATCTGTTAGTGAATCAGTAGGCTATTTATTAAGAGTTGAATACTTCCAGATTGAAGTGTCATAGAATTAAAGAGAGTGAGTAACTTAAAGTACTTTTTTATTTGTTTATTGAGACCATTGCTGTTAATTTAAAATGACAGTGAAAGAGATTCTGGCAAAAAAAACGGTAAAAACACAGCTGACAAATTAAGGCGTAAAATAGTGAATGGAGATATCCAAATATGAGATTTAGAAGTTTTAAAGGACAGATTTAAAGTTCTTGAGGCTGAGATAAAATCTAATTTTGAGTCTTTATTTGCATTATGTACCGAAGAAGATACTGATACTTGCATACATTAGAAGAGATTGATGATTCGCTTTAGATGTAGAAGTAGAGTTGAATCGAAATTTAGCCGAAATGGCTGCGGGAAGTAAAGAGAAGCTATCTGGTAATATTATCACAAATACCGAGAGCAATGTGAAATACCAAAAATAACTTTACCAACGTTTTCAAGAAACTTGCATGAGTGGCTTTCTTTTAAAGACATTTTTAGCTAGTGTTGATGCAAATCCTAATTTAACCAATTCAGTGAAGTTGCAACTATTTGAAATCCGCTTTAAGAGGAGATGCTTATCGTATTGTACAATCAATATCTATAGTTGATTCTAATTACAACAATTGCTTTTTCTTTATTAGAAGAAAGATTCTCAGATCATCGAGAACAAGTGTATGCTCATCTTAAACAGTTAAAAATATGCAGCCTATGCATAATGAGTCGGCGTCAGCTATATTAAAATTTAATCGATATACGAATGAATGCGTGAGGTCATTAAAGTTTTGAATTTAAGCATTAAATGGTTTTCTTCTATATATTTGCATATTTTTGGCGCAAACGTTAGATCCTAACACCTAAATCTGGAAGGGTAAGAAAATTGGGGAATGAAAACTTGCCCGCTTTAACTAATATTATAGAGTTTCTAAAATATCATGCACGAAACTTTCAACGCTTCTAAAAGTGCGATTACTACAAAGAAAATTTACATGAAATTTCGGTTCTCGTTTCTATGCAAATGATAAACACAAATTTATGCAAATTTAATATGAACGATCATAAACTTTTTAAAATGTAAATTTCAACAATTCGAGCGTTAAAGAAAGAGTAGAATTTGGGCTTTTGTTGCTTCAATTTACATAATGTGAGGAATTGCCCTTCTAATTACTTGTGTAAAAGGTATGAAAAAACCACTTTCTTCTATGCTATCAAAATGAAAATTATGCTAGTACTAAAGAAGAAAGAACTGATAATACTTGAGAACAGAATGACTCGGACAACAATAGAATTGCATTAAATGTACATGCCATTGAATTTCAATCTGAAAATAAAACCTTCACAGCCGCTACGGGTACCAATAATAAAAAACGTAGTTTTATCTACTGCTTTTGTATTTATTGAAACTAAAGGAATTTAGAGTTGAAGCATTATGTGATAGTGGTAGCGTTTCTTGTTTTTGTTCCACTGAGTTAGCAGACGTACTTAATTTAGACAAACATTTCGGTTTGTAGTTTGTCAAGTACTTTAACAACGGTCAAAAAGAAAACAGTTGCTCTTGTATGTAACAAGGAACAGACGTTTAAAAGGAAATTAGAATTTTATTATTCCTAGAATAGCGGGCTTAACTCCTTCAAACTCAATTGATGTTAGTAATCTTATGATACCAGAGAAAGTAAGTTTAGCCGATTCAACATTTTATAAGCCGGACAAAATAAATTTGTTACTCGTCACAGAAGTGTCCTGTAATATGTTACGAGCTGAAAAAATCTACGTGCCTCACACAGGTTTAATTTTGCAAAATAGTGCCTTTGGTTACATAGTTAGTGGAATTACAATGATTAAATTCCAAAGAATTCATCGTTTTGTGGCCTGGTTAATGAAAATTCGGAAAGTGAATTAAAAAAGATTTGAATTAGAATCTATAGGAATTAATGATCCTTATTGTCATGAGGAAGACGAGACTTTAGAAATATTAATGAGACAGTTTGTTATAAAGGTAATCGTTACAAAGTTAATTTACCTTCGAAAAAAGACCGGGGTGAATTAACAGACAATTATAATGAAGCTGAGAATAGGTGGAAAGTCTTAAAACGAAGGACTTATGATAAACACTATTTTCTAAGTACAGAGAAATACTAGATGATCTCCAACAAGATATTGAGAAAATAAAATAAATCAATCTGTAAACCAGTATTCTACTTACCACATCAACCGGTGTTTAGAGAGTCTAGTACATCAACGAAAACAAGGCTAGTGTTTGACGGCAGCGCTCATGAAGTAGGGGAATTATCGTTGAATGATTGTCTATGGACAGGGACAAATTTAAACCCTAAAATGTTCCATTGCTAATTAATTTTATATTAGCTAAAGTTGCTATTTTAGCAGATGTGGAAAAGCATTTTTGCAAATTGCACTAGCAGAAAAGTGATGCAGTACTTTCTTCTTTTCCAGAGAGACAATTGATGAAAAAAAAATTTAGAGATAGATTCAAAAGAGTAAATTTTGGTGTTATATCGAGTCCGTTCTTGTTAGCTGCAACTATGAAAGAACACTTACAAAATACAGAGATGAGCAACCAGATGTATTGAAATACTAAACTCTTTTATTTACGTGGATGATTTTATTGCTGGGACAAGACAGTGGGAAGTGTCTCTAACATTATCGCGTAAAAACTAAACAAATGAGTGAAGCAAGTATGAACTTGCGTAAATGAGTGTAGTGATTCTGAATTAATGAGAGGAAGGAAAGTTTGAAATCCATCGAAATAAAATTGATGACTCAGAGCCCTTAAGGTATCCGTACACCTTCGGGGGTGATTTTTTGAAATTTTTTGAATTTTGTCTTTTTATCTATTTTTTTATGATGACATTTAAGTTAAAACTTGAAAAAATATATATAAAATTTAGCTGTTACATTAAAATATTTTTAGGGGAGAAACTGGAAAAAATTGGTTAAAATTTGACAATCCGCATTGCATGGTAACTCAAAAACAAACAAATATTACAATTTGTAAATTGCAAAATGAAGATAATAACTGTCTGTGGGGAATAGTCTATTCACAAGATGAACTATGTATACCTCAAAGTTTATAGCACTTAAAGTACTGATGTTCATAAAAATCACTTAAAATTCATTGTCACTTGCAATTTATACCAATGTAACAAAAAACTAATCAATCTGCAATCATGAGCATACTCTATTCCCTTTATAAATATATATAGATAAAGTATGCAAAATTTTAAGGCATTTTAAGCGTAACTTTTTATAATAGGATGAATTGCGTTAAGAGAAACGATGAAAAAATTCATTTTGAGGAAAACGCTAAAATAACTTTATAAACACATTTCTTACTTTAAAAATAATTATTTTCGTATTAAAATCCACCATATTTATAAACTTCAACCTCTTGGCTTTCTGCAACACTTATTTTTTTTTACCTAAGTGCTCTGAGAATTTCCTGCGTCTCTTTGACGCAGGAACAGAATGACGTATGGAATCATTTTTTCTAATGTTGTCTAAATGGTTGTAGGCTTGCAATGTAAAAAATCCTGGATAACTAATATCCAACTTATTTAAAACATTCAGGCAACCTTTGTATCCATCATTAAATTGCAGTACTGCATCATATGCTCCAAGTTTCATTGTTTTCAGACAAACAAATACCTCTTTTGGTAATCGTTGCCATATTATGCCATTCAGGCATTCATTTGCATTTTGAGTTTTACCGTGGAGACATTTACTCAAGAGTTCTCTTGAGCACAAATCTAAGTATACTGGCTTTACAGCATTCAATACCTCTTTTGGTAGACCAGCATACTTATCTTTAACAGATGTTCCGCATGCCAGTGCTCGCTGAAGAAGCACCAGCTGTCTTGCCAGAGGACACTGCCCATGCATATGTTTCGTGAACTGGATGCACAGTGGAATAATGCAGCAATAACATTTTGCTGCATTGCGTTTAGGTTACCAGTATTGTTACGTATAGCAATTCCATAGTAGTTCTGAAGTCTGTCTATAAATGTATCGGTCAGTTTCCCTTTTCCAGACAGACCCTTGGTTTTTGATTTTAATTTTCGCAGGCGGGACCCAACACGCTTTTGAATATGGCCTATACATTCAAATTTTGTGACACTGTTTTCACCGTATGTGTCTTTTACGCTTATGAATCCTTTGGAATCGCCATCACCATAATATTCAGTATACTGAAGCTGGCGTCTGTTTTCAGACCTTGAGAATATACGTGACGCACCAACGATTTCCATTTTGACGCTGAGCCTTGAAAGTTACACTGGCATACATGATCAGCTTTCAATGACTCGTATTCCAGGTTTTTAGCCATCTTTTCTAGCTTTTTACATGTGGACAGTATGATGACATGACCTCCAGATCCAATACTTTTCCACTGTCGATGGAAATTGCTGCAACACATCCGTTTAAAGAAGTATAGCCTCTCCGCTGCCATGTTCCGTCCACTGAAACTCCACATTTCACAATTTCTTTGCCAAGATTTTCCTGCTTCTTCACTATGTCAGTTGCAGCCTTTTTCATAGAGTCCTCTGCTACTTCAGAAACAACTTTCAACAGTTTTTGTTCATGAGAAGTATATGCAGTTTTGGTCAATCTAGGTAAATTCAGAGTTGCACATAATTATAAGCAGCTGAAAATCCTTTACCTATTTGGCGCATACCATATACTAGTCTCGTATTTACTTCAGGGAAATTTACATGTTTTTTAGAAGAGGCAAAACCTTCTGAAACTCACACCCTTCACAACTCAAAAGGAAATGAGAACATAATCCATATCTAGTTTCTTCTTTAAATACTAGCTTCTCAGAATAGCACATTGGGCAGCAGAGTTCAGAAAAAACACTGGAAAGAATATCTAAATCAAAAATTCTATTTCCAGACATCGCTCCATTAGTTTTATCCGAGTCTAAAACAGTATCAACTTTAGACTTTATACAACTCGCAGTGCTTTGTACACACTCATCTACGTCATCGTTTTGACATTTTTGTAAAACGATTTCCGTAAAACTTGCGTTTCGGACTTCTTCCAATACTTTTACCCATTTTTACCAGAGAAAGTAAAAACTAAATAGATTTAAAAACTTTAAAAGCCAATAAAACAACGCGGCAAATCTGCAGATATGTAAACAATCGCTTTTGAAATATAAGTTTGTTTGCCAAGTTTAGGAATACAAGAGTGAAAATTATGTTTGCCAGATATGTTTCCAAATATTTATAAATCCCTTGATTTTTATTTTTAAGTATTTTCCTTTGACGTATAACCCAATTTCAGCGTTAAATCTAAAAAAGAACGATGTAAACAAACATTTTGGCTTACTTCCGGTTTGCAGAATGACACTTCCGGTTGTAAAATTCTGCGACATGTAATATTTAAATTGCTGTAATTCGGCTTCTAATTAAGATAGAAGCATAATTCAACGGAATTTGAAAGATAAAAGATTGGGCTTTAATGTTATTGCAAAAAAACAAAAAACGATATTTTGACCGAAAATGCCGTTTTAAAGTTGTACGGGTACCTTAAGGTCTTAGGAATATCCTGGAATACTTGTCAAGATAGCTTGAGTCTAGATATTACTAGTTTGATAGTCTTAAAAATAAAATACTAAACGTTCATCTTGAAAACGGCGGGGAAAATATTTGAACCACTTGGTTTAATGACTTTGTTCACGGTAAGATTAAAAGTCTTACTGCAAGAACTATGGATTCAAAAATTAACATGGAATTATGAACTTCCAGGTATCTCACAAGAGTGGAGTAGTGAGTGTTCGCACCTGAGTGAAATTACAGTTCCAAGTTATATATATTAAATCTTGAAGCCGATTCTATTGAAATGCACTGCTTCTCAGATGCAGCCAAAAGGCGTATGGTGCGGTTGTTGCATAAAACTTCATAATCAAGAGCAAGATTGTGAATTTTGTTGCATCACAATGTCGTGTTGCACCTTTGTAAAGAGTTAAGTTGCCTCGTCTCGAATTGCTTGGAGCATTGTTAGCAAGCGCGTCTAGGTTCTGAAATTAAAAGGGTGTTTGATTGAAATAAAACCCTCGAAATATTCTATTGGACAGATGCTAAAATTGTGTTATGCTGGATTAAGGGTTCCAGCAGCAAGTAGAAGCCATTCATCGCTATAGAGTCAACGAAATTAGAAAGCTGACAGAGTCAAGAGACTGGGGTTACTGTGCAACTAAAGATAATCCACCAGATCTCCTAACACGGGGTGTAAAAGCTGACTTTCTGAAAGTCCCGAGATTCGTGAACAGGACTTGCCATTTGAGTTTGCTCAAGAAGCTTGTCAAAACGAGTTAAAAATCAGGTATGAAATGTATAACTGTTCTATCTTAGTTTTATTCTCTTATGTAAACCTCATTTGTTTAATTATATTCTAAATTTATCTCCTAATATTTTAAACTTATTCGTATTGTAAGTTATATTTTTAGATTTATCTACAACTGTAAAATCCCAAATTAGGGAATAGGGAGTCCTTTCCTTTGAGGAGATAAAATCAGCAGAAAAGTGGATTCTGTTACAAACCCAGAAGGGTGAATTTAGCGAGGAAATAACTAAAGTTAGTTAAGCGTGTTTCTTCCAAAAGCAAAATTGCGTCCTTGAATGTTTTTTCTTGATAACATGGGACTTGGAGTAGGCGGACGATTGTCACATACAAACTATCCGCTAATAGCAAATATCCTATTGTTTTGCCAGGTAACATCGTTTAACTAGTATTATTTTAGAGAATTCATCTAAAATTTTCATTTAGGATCACAAGCACTTTTGCATTAGATACGGCAGAAATTTGGCCACTAATGGCAGAAACAATTGCAGGAGGATTGTTCAAATGCGCGACATGCTTCAAAAAACAAACCAGCCGCAGTTCAATTAATGGCTGATTTGCCGAAAGAGCACGTTTTACCAACTTATCCATTGAATATCACAGCAGTTAATTTTTGCTGCCCATTTACCATAAATTTAAAAATCAGCGCAAGGGAGTTTTTAAACAAGATTTATGTTGCAGTTTATGTGTGTATGAATTTATGTGCCATATATTTTGATTTGTCACTGATCATACTAGCCAATCTTTTATTGCTAGCCTAAAAAGGTTTTTCGCTAGGCGAGGGAAATGTGCTAGCATAATGAGTGATTATTCAAAAACTTTTATGGAGCTATAAAGAAATAAAAAGCAAAAAACTGTGTGTCCAGATGAGAATTTAGCGAATTTTCATACCTTTGAGGGTATTGATTGGAAACTCATTCCGCCTAGGTCATCTAATTTCGGTGGTATTTGGGAGGCCCGAGTAAAATCATTTAAGACTCATTTCAAACGAGTTGTGGGTAATCAGGTTTACATTTGGAAGAGTTCTTAACATTTTATTAGAAATTGAAGGAATATTAAACTCTAGACCGTTAACTCCAATTTCAGCAGAGTTGATAATTTTGAAACTCTGACTCCAGGTCGTTTAGTCGGAAGACCACTTATAACACTACTGATCCAAATTTATGTGATATATGAAAAAAGGTTAACTAAATGGGAGAGAATTAGTACTCCCAAAAAATTCGGAAACTATGGAAACGAGATCACCTTAACCTACAGCGTCATAAGCTGAAGTTTGCTAAAGATGTTCAATTGGGCACTTGTATTGATAAAGAACATTTGCCCTCTACCAAATGGTTAGTAGGAAGAACAGATATTTCATGGTAGGGATAATAAGATAAGTACCAAGATTTCCAAATCAAAAGTTGCTAAAACGAAATGTACGGGGTATTTGTATACTTCCTGTAGAATAAATGTTTCATATTATGCTTTAAAGCTGATTTGTGTTATATATAACATAAGTATTTGTTAGTCTGTGGTGTATTCTATTGTGTTAATTGTTTGAAATTGTTAATGTCAACGGCGGGAGTATTACAAAATGTAATAATAGATGGCGCCCTGTGTAAAAGGAATATAAAGAATATACGTCGCACTCGTCCACTTGCAAATTGCTGTGTACGAGTAGGTGCTTCTTGAAATAAAGTGATGCAGAAGCTGTACTTTAAGAAAAAGGCCTCCAGAGTGTAGCGATTTCTTTAGTAAGTTACTAAAAGTTTGTCAGTTCAAAACATGGTGATACATCGACTCTCGCAGAGTATCGCACCCCCACCAGGAGGCTCACTCTCGTCCTTCTTTACAGAGGTCCTTACAACCAACCCCGTTGGCCTGGGATCAAGCCACACCAAACCAACTCCAGGCCCCCGGACAACAATCTGGTACAAAGCGGCTCCTATGGCCGAATCGGAAGCACATACTTCAAGCAACTGTTTTGCGTTCAATTCGGGTCGTGTCATTAAAGCTGCATTCACAATTTGCTGCTTACAGTTGAAAAAGCGGATTCAAAAAATTTGAAACAAACAATTTGCGACCTGTCTTTTGTTTTACCCTTACTAACGTAACTCTGAACAGACGACGCATCTTTTAAATGCACTGATGATAGAAATTCATCATTACAAAAAAAAAAAATAAACTCTTTAGCTTATTTACCGCTTAGGGCGAGGAAGTCTAATTATAGGCTTAACTTTCGGGAAGTGGTGCTAAAATTTTTCCCCCGAAATCACAAATCCTCAAAAGGTATTCAGACCAAACTTTCATGTAGATGATTTCAATGCAGTAGTCATTTAATAGATGAAAAATAAGTTCCAAATTTTTTTTTTTATGCATAGCCTCATCTGTCGTGAAAAACTAAATATCACCCAGATATAAAGCAAATGCAAAATCAAAATATCGGATGAACCTTTGAAATGGTTGAGTCCACGTTTCTTAAACCAAAACACATGTAAACATATTGATATAGTCCGATGGGGGGGGGGGAATCACAGCGGTCTTAGGTATGTCATTTCCCTCGATACGAATTTGATGGTAGGATTTCACCAAGTCAATTTTTGAAAATTATTTCCACTGAAACCTTTGCGAAAAGTCCTGTATGTGCGGAATGGGGTAGTGATCTGGAACAGTCACAGAATTCAATCTGCGAAAATCCACCCCCGATATAGATAACCAGTATCATTCTTATCTACCAAGTAAATCGGGCTTTACCACGGATTTTTTTTTAAAAGGCCTTATAATTCCTTGTTAAGTAACTGATTAAATTACGTGTCAGAGCAGAAGTTTTTCATGCGGTAACCGCCCTGCTTTCGAAAAAGGACATTTAGTTTCTACAGTTACCAACCCCCACTAGGAACATTTTTTACGGTTTAAAATAGAACTCGTTAAATTGGGATATCTTTTAAAATTTCTAAGTTTTCGTGAATTTTTAGCTCAACCGTACAAGCCAGCGTAAGTTCCGGACAACGTAAACTGTACCAGAAACAGATGTAGTACTGTTATTGATAGACATAAAACTGTCGCATAATTAAATATCTTTCAAGAAACTCCACACCTAAAATTGGGTGCATTACATCAGCAATTATTAACATAATCCGATTTAATATGCCTAATCTAAGTAGAGTTGTAAATGTTTAAACCGAAAGTTTTGATTAAGATATCGTTTTGCAAGCATTCAAAACGACGTTACTTACTCTAAACAATTAGACTTAACCAATTTTCTTTGGTGCAACTTGTAGTTGCACCAATATCTATCAAATCCGACCAGATTCTTTGACGACAATAAAGAAGCGCCTATATATCTAATTATAGCCTTTTCCTTTTCGGGAAGTTGCGCTAAATCTTTTCCGAAATCATAAATCCTCAAAAAGGTATTTCAGACTCTGTAAACTTGCATTTAGAGATTGATTTCAATGCCGTAGTCATTTAATTGATGAAATATTAAGTTCAAATTTTTTTATGCATAGCCTGATCTGGCGAAAAGAGCTAAAATATCATCCAGATAAGCAAATGCAAAATAAAAATCTCGTAATATATTATTGATAAACCTTACAAATGGTTGAGCCGCGTTTCTTAACCCTTCTAATACCATAGGGGTCACCAGTGACCCCATTGCGTCTTTGTCAAAGAGCTGCAATTACTGTATGATTTCTAAAATTCTGAAAAAAATTTACTCCTCATTTCAACCCCAACATCCCATACATAAAAATTTCATTATGCTCATAAATTTTAATTTTGCCAACTTATACACCGAGTACCATTGGGGTCACATGAGACTCCACAAAAAAATTTAGCATGAATTTAAAAAACTAAATTTATTTAGAGAAATATAATTGAGGGACATTTATAAAAGATTCTGGTTCTGGCTATAGACACTAATAATGTAAAGACAACACTAATATGTAAAGACAGTCTCAATCAATATAGAACGTTTATAGCATGCTCAGTTAGTATTTCGAAATGGCACGCATAAATCAGAAATATCTAACTGAAGAGAAATTTCGAGAATTTGAATGAAGAGAATGATTCTCATCATCTGGATGAATTAGACACCAAAGTTTCAGATGATGGAGCGGTCGATTTTGTTGAATATATTGACGATTACATAATCTCTCAGATGACTCAAATACTAAACCTGATGTTGCTGAAAATAACAGCTTTGTCTAAGTAAAAACAAACTTCTTTTCTATAATTAAATAATTCTAGTAAATATTTCAAATTAAATGTATCTAAATATGTAAAAGTATCTAAAATTAAAAAATATATTCTTTACCGCATTGTTGTGAAATTCGTAGAATATATTTCTTACAATTTTCTATATTCTAACTGACTAAGAAATCGTTATAAAAATATATTTTTAAAGTCCAAGAAATAAAAATGAAATGGGGTATGAAATCCACAAATAGACACAAGGTAGACAGCCTAGTCGGAATGTGATGAAAACTCCGCCAGGGCCTACACGTTACGAAATGTAGACACTTTACAATCTACTTTTGAACTCTACATAAAGCAAATATCGTTGAAGAATTTCTAAAATTCAAAAAAATGAAAAATAGTATATGGGGATAGTTGGGCTAACACAGATAAAGAAATCTTGTGCTTTTTTAAGACTGCTTATACTCGCTGGAGTCTAAAAAGCACGTAATTAAGCAATAAGAGACCTGTCGAATGAAAATGATGGTCTCCCAATTATCTATAAATCTATGACTAGGGATAGATTTACAGAATATCCCGTTGCATTCGATTTGGTGATGCTGATAATAGACACAAAAATCGATCTGATAAGCTGTCACCAGTCAGAATATATTTGAGCTCTGGACAGTCACATTACAAGATGTTACATTCCTCACGATAATATCAGCGTCGATGAAACAATTGGTTATCTTTAAGCGCAAATGCCCATTTAGACAGTACATCCCGTCAAAACCAGGAAAATATGGAATAGAGCTATGGGCTTCTTGTGACAACAAAACTTATCTATGCAATATTCAGGTACACAGGAAGAGGACAAAATATGCCTATGAGATGTTAATCAAGGAAAGACAGTAGTTCTGGATATGGTGAAAGTAATGCAGAAAATTGGAAGAAATATCCCAGTATACAACTGTTTTGTTAGCTTAAATCTGGCAAAAGAGCTAGAGAATGAAAATTTTATACTTTTGGTACGATAAGAAAAAATCGATCCGAATTACCTCAGGAGTTATCCTGCTTTCATTTGCATGCGATTAACTCTTCACTATTTGGATTTCAAAAGTCAGTGACAATTGTATCCTATAGAACAAAGAAAGGAAAAGTGCAACTCTTTTGAGCACATTGCATTTTCTCCCGAAATTGCGAATACACAGGCAGCCAAACCAGCTACGATTCAAGATTATAACCAAAATCAGGAGTTGATACGATGGATCAGCTAGTGCGAACATATACAACAAAACGAATGACGAGAAGATGGCCAATGGTCATCTTTTACAATATGTAGAGATTTAAGTGCATTGAATGGCTTTATTTAGATTTTATTACCTCAATCCAAAGAGGGGAGATAAAACAAATTGTAAAAGAGAGTTTCTTTTGGATTAGGCAAGTCCTTTAATTGAAAGGCAACTGCAGAAGCGGGTACCTGTTCCAAAGACACTTGAAGCAGGCATCAGCGTAAACAGGGATAGATTTTAATTGTGAACGTTTAGTGGGCCGCAAATATAGTGATAAGTGCAGTAAATGTTCAGTTGGTGTGTAAGCAAATTTCAAACACTTATGGTCCAAATTGTGCGTGATGCATATTTCAATATACCCTAAATTAATTGTGCCTAATTTTAATTTTTTAAAGGTTCAATATTGATAACTGTATAAACCGTGTCCGTTAATTAATAATTTATTGTAAATAATGGTTGTCATAAAGTATAAGCGTTAAATAAAAAACTAATGGGGTCACTGTTGACCCCAATGGTACTCAAGGGTTACAAAAAAAGTTGGTAGAAGTGTTAAAGCAGAACACATGTAAACATATTCATAGTCCGATAGAGGCGTTAACAGGTGGTCTTAGATATGTCATTTTCCTAGATTTGAAGGTACTCTTCCACCAAGTCAATTTTGGAAAATATAATTTATTTCCACTTAAAACTTTGAGAAAGTCTTGTATGTGCAGAATGGGGTACTGATCTGGAACAGTCACAAATTCAATCTGCGAAAATCCCCCACATATTCCATAACCACCATCCTTCCTTAGCCACCATGCGAATCGGGCTATACCACATACTTTTAGAAGGTATTTTAACTTGTTTAAGTAATTAAATTCGGTTTTTAGATCAGAATGTTTTTTCTGCGATAAACGCCTTGCTTTCGAAAAAACTGGATGACATTTAGTTTCTATAAAATATCCAACAGGAACAGTTTTGCTGTTTAAAATAGAACTAGTTAAATTGGGATGTCTTTAACATTTCTAAGTATGATTTTTTTTAAGCTTTAACAGTTATAGCCAGCATAAATTCCGAACAAGGTAAACCTTATACCAGAAACAGCTGTAGTCATTATGCGACGGATTTTTCTTCGACCAATAAACCATATCTTTCAAGAAAGTCCACACATTAAAATTGCGTGCATTACATCAGCAATTATTAACTTAAATCCGATTTAATGTGACTAAAGTAAAGTTGTAAATGTTTTAAACCATAAGTTTTGATTAAGGTCTAGTTTGCAGCATGCAAAACGACGTTACTTAATTATAAACTTTTAGACTTAACCAATTTCTTTAAAAAAATTGGTTACAGTTGCACCTATGTTTAAAAAAATCTGAGACCATATTCTTTGTCAACAATAAACAAGCGCCTATATGGCCTGTTTGCATCACCTTCCGCTAATTTTGATGCAGTTATTAGTTTTCCCAAATAGCTACCTTTTATACTTTCGTACTTTACATGCAAACTTCGCAATGAAACAACAAAGTCTTTAAACAGGTTTGTGTGTTTTGGACTTACTGTGAGAACAAGTACGTTCTCAGACCCTCTCGAAAAAAATTCTACTGCCACGAGAAACCCTCTGCAGACTTTACTTAATCTCAGAAGTTTCACTTTTCAAAGCTTCCGTAGGACTTTGAATCAGTACAGCTGAAATGAAATTAAGCGTAATCAGAAATTTTGGTCAGCTATTCATCTAATTCTTCAAAAGGTTCCTTACAAATTTACAAAATTTGTTGAGTATGCGTAGTCAATATTTGTTGCCAAAGTGTACACACAGCATATTCGTTGATTTTGCTAGACGCTAAATTTTGCACTTCCAGCAAAAGCTGAGGTTTTTTTAAATAATCACCTAAAGTAAGATCCTGTAAAGTCTCATTTCAAACTTTCCGATTGTAACAAACTTACTCCAAATTGCTAGTTTATTCGCACAATATTTTCTCTTTAACTGGAAGGGAACTGATAATATCCCTTACGTGTATTAACATTTTCGTATCTACACTAGCTCCGACCCAATGAAACACAGTTTCATCTGGCTGAAAATACAGCAAGTTTAAATTGAGATTCCAGCTGTAAAGCAATAATTCTGGATCAGTTTCCCCAGAAATGGGAAGATTTAAATGCTACACGAACTATCTCGGATCCAGCCATAATACAACAAATCACTAAACGTTCTCAAAATACTTACACTTAAATTTTAGAAATTATAAAAAACCTAGTCTGCATATTCAACTATAAGCCATTTTACAACGCATCCACATAATTTCAGAATAAGATTGCAGTGTATTTTAAGAACTTTAAAAAGTTTTGGGAAAAGCTATTAAAATACTGATACAAAGTATTCACAGAGCATTGACGAAAAGCTACTCACCACTGCGGTTGCTACGAAAACCTTAAAAATACATTACTCACCAGAAACGAAATATTTTAGAATGAAAAAAATTCTACCCATTACTATAAAGGGGGAAGGGAAATGAATTGGTAGCTCCTTCACAGACTCCAAGAATGTCTATACTCAAAAGTATATGCTGCACGAAAGACTAAAACCTATCGAGATAAAATTAAAAATGAAAACTTACAAAAGGAACTTGTAAGTGTGGCTAACAGTTAACCACAAAAATATTATACCAAAGACTGCAGGCCGGCCATTAAACTGGCCGGCGACAGCTGAAACCCCACTGAAATCACTGCTGCTGGAAGGACTGCTTCGTTGGGCTGCTTGGTAAATCAGGAGCTTCAGGAAGATAGTGGTAACTACAGTACATGGGCCGGGCCCTCCACTGTTGGATGATATAGCAATGCATAAAACGCCAGTGATCAATAAAAACGAAAGTAGGAAAGAAAATAGAGAGTGGGGAAAACAAATAGCTTCGATAGAACAAGTAAAGCTAAAACAAGGGTGAAAAAAGAGAACAGGGCGCGACAAACAATTAAAAGTTACGAGCAAGAATGGTGAATCCTCTCGACGTGAAGCCTTTCATACCCTTACTTCGATGCGCACGCAGCTGACATGTATTTTGCATAATTTAGGTATGCAACTTTCAATTTGCCACTTCTTGGGACAAAAGAAGCGATCTAGTCGTGGAAGACTTGGAAAATGTTCAAACTCAGCTGCATTATGAACGTCATAGGGTATTTTCCGACGTATTTCGATAAGAAATAAAATTTAATAGAAAGAAGTGGCGTGCAAGCATGTGTTTCTTGTAACGCCTACCCGCGGAGATGAAAAGACATCAGCATTGAAATCGTACTACTGGTTTAGAAATAAGTCAAGAACGGGTACGTGCTAAAACTGAGTCTTTAAAATCCCCTGTTGATGTTTCATCGCACTGTTAGCAAAAAACGCTGGTTTTAAACGATTGATATAAGATTTTACTTTCAAGTCGACGAAGTGAATTATTGCAGTCGAGGTGAAGGTTTCTTTGGAGACTTTCTAAAAGACTCAAGTAATGGTTTGTGATCAGTAAAACTGCAAACTCACGACATTCCACAATGTAGGTGTCTTGTTTGTAGAAGGGCACAGTAGGAGACATAAAAACAACGAATCTTATAAACAACTCGCAACTTTATTCAGTAGTCGTAATTTTGCAAGATGACGAGCAAACCGGTCAGTTACATGACAGATACAGAACGCATCAAAAGTATGTGTGGAGAGTGCGGAAAAGAAGTTTTATATGTGAAGTTTCTGCTTCATGTTGACGTGCTTTGAGCTTGAAAAAACGCATAAACTTTTCAGGATAAGAACAGTAGATTGCGATAGGATGCGATTTGCCATTGCTACGCAATTCACCCCCTCAATTCTATCTTTCATGGACATTATTAATTTTTGGCACAGGTTCGGGACTAGTTTATGTACCATTTGTCTTCACGAGCGTAAGCGCTACAGCATGAGGCTGTTACACAGAATGATTCGAATACTCTACCCACTTTCAATGGGTCTCAAGGTATTAGCTGGATAGTCCTGACAATTACAAAGAGAATTTCGGATGAAATCATCAAGAATTGGGATGTAGTGGATAGCCAGACGTTGAAGATCATAATCTGATTACCTTTGAGGTTACGGAAAGTACAGTGAACAGAGTCGGGACTGGAACCGAGCCAAGATGGGAAATTAGAACATCCGCTGTATTCCGTTCAGGGATTGAAAGGAAAGATAGACTGGGGAAAGCTTAAGATCCAAATGAAT
The DNA here is from genome assembly GCA_907164885.2 of Dolomedes plantarius. Classification (NCBI taxonomy): domain Eukaryota; kingdom Metazoa; phylum Arthropoda; class Arachnida; order Araneae; family Dolomedidae; genus Dolomedes; species Dolomedes plantarius. The sequence goes on from OU015500.1 coordinate 103,327,144, forward strand.
GTAGAAAATATAGATATTATAGTTGAGGGATAAAACAACAATTTAACTGTATTAGCAACAAACATACGAAAAGAATTTGAGGCGGCTAAAATAATGTCCTATGGTGGAAAAAAAACATTGACGGTTATGAAACGAAAAGTCAGAGCTTTGAGGCGATGGGCACAAGAACATACGATATAAATGAAAGGAAGGATATGATGAAGATTGTTAAAAGAGTAAGAACTAGATATAAAAGGGAACTACTAGAGGCTAAAAGAAGATATTTCGGGACTTCTTGGAGTCACTAACGGTGAAAGACACATTTTGGTGTATAAATGGTATAATACAAAAATAAATGGTCTTGTATAAATGGTCTTGGTCAAAGACAAGAGGACAAAGGGAAGGTAGCAGAGAAGATTATTGGAGAAAATGGTAACATATATGAGCAAGAAGAGGATATTGAAAGTCAACTAGCTAGTTATCACTTCAAATCTAATAAGACGATGGGTTACGATGGTTTTACCTCTAGGCATCATCGAAGAAGTCTACCTAGCGGATAAAGAATACGTGAGAGAAATATGCAATTTGGGGCTTATGGAAATGAAGTTCCCATCGGCTTGGAAAATCGGTTTTAAAGGTGGAGACGGTAAGAGACCCTCTCAGCCAGCTCATATCGTCCGATTTCCTTACTACCGGTAATGGGGAAGATATTTGATAGTAATGACGAATAGGCTTGTCATCCATTTAGAAAAGTTTGGCACTTATCTGATGCAGAATTTGAATTCCTAAGGAAAAAGTGACGCCAAGGAAGGAGATTCAAAAAACTCAATTGTTTATTATGATTTATTTTGAAGAAGGGAATATAAGGAAATTTTTTGAAAAAAATATGAAGTAGATACTACAATTAGAACCAATTTTATGGCCCTAGTATAAAGCTAATCGTAAAAGAAATTTTATAGAAACTTTAAACTTTAAATGGCTTTTTCATAAAATTGTTATTTTCAAACTTGTGAGCACTATTTCTAATCGGCACACATTGGCTAAAATTTTGTATACATGTAATATTTGTATATTTATACAATTTCTATCTAAATTTAAATAAGTGCATGCAACCAATTTTTTTTACAGAAATTTAAAAAAAATATGATATATTTGTACATTACAATACATTTGCCTTGAAAAATATTTTACATGAATATGGTAATTATTTTAGGTATAGATTAAAGTATAACCTATGGTTATAATGTATACAAATAATTTAATATATATCTCTTATAGTGTTTGAAAAAATCTGTGCGAAATGCATTGACATTATGATTCATTTTACATAAAATAATTTCTAATAATCTCCCAACAATTCTGCTTTGTGTTTCTAATAGAGAAAGCTTTGTACAATTCATCGTAAAAAATGGTGTAAATTAATTACAAATTAACTGTTAGCAGCACATTAAGCTTGGTAGTACAATCAGCGTATTTTTACGCATGCAAAGGTGATATACCCCCTTTTAACATAAATTGGAGATTATAGGAAAGAACAAGGAAGGGAAACTGCATACCTGCCTGATAATGCTCGACACATCTAATGCCTTCAATTCGATAAGTAGAAAATCTTATAATAAAGTCGTTGGGAAAAGTTAACCGGGGGAAAAAATTATATCTATTAATAGTAAATTACCTATATGAAAGGAAAATTTTAATAAACAATAAGGACGATTGGGATTATAATGGAGGGGTCCCACCAAGCCTCCTCATTGGGGCGAATTCCTGTGATTAGAGTATAAATAATGTAATTGGCATTAGTAAATATGAAGATTGGTATTATATTCAAGAATTTGCCGAGGATAATACCTGTTGTTATTAAGGGCAGATCATGATATAAATTAAAGGCTAACAGATGTTGTATTAGGTTGTAATGACTTCAATAGTGGCCTGCATGAAGTAGAAGATAGTGACGTAACAGCTGCAACACTTATTAGTGTTGTTTTCCCCACGCGCTGATTCAACTCAACCTCCAAAAATAATATAAGAGGATTTTTAATAGATTGTATAAAATTTTTGAACTCGTTGTGTATCAACAAGATTTCTGGTGAATGGATGTTAAATATAATTTATTTTCATAAGAAGAGAATTATTCCTTTCGCCACAAAACACAAACACGCTACAGACTGTATTGTATTATTGGTGGCAAGCGTCGGGATGGAATTATCAAGTGCCGATTGCAAGCTAAGTAGAATTTGATTTGAATTCTAATAAATAGTTTGGCGATTAAAGAAGAATATCGAATTTGAGAAAACTTGATTTCGTTTATGATTTATATAAAACTATCTGTCTTGAAATTATTGACTCTACATTTGTATTAGTGTTAGGGTAATAATTCTTTAATGGAATTTGATAGTTTGGCGTTTGAAAAGTCTCATGAAAAAGTTTCCGAGAAGAATTCTAGATAAAGTTGATGTATGACGTTTTGAATGTATTTTCACTAACGTAAAGTCTGAATTTGAAATTATTTATTTCAGCAATTGTATTTTTGTTTGGAATAGTAGTTCAGTGAAGACTTTATATCAACTGTTTGGCCAGCGATTTGGCGATATTTTTTCAAGAACGACTGAAGTTCATTATTAGGAACTGTATATATGTTCTTGTTTAAATAAATATGAAATAGAATTTGACATAAATTCAGAAGAAGTTTGGGAAAGAAAATACCCGAAATATTATTGAAATAAACTTAGAATTTGTTTTTGAAAGAAGTGCACGTCATAAAGAATATTAAAATCATATTTTGTTTTGAACGTGCGTTTCAGTGATATAAAAAGCCGAATTGAAACAAGAAAGTTTGATTTATTTCAGCAAACGATTTTTATTAAAAATAATTTAAATGTGCAGTATTTGACAAAACATTATTGTGTATTTTTAGATTGTGAAAAGTTTGTGGAGTTTGAACAGACTTCATTTTGAAAGGTAGATTTTTGGTTGAAAACTTTACCTATTATAATTGTGGTAATTTGGTGCAAGTTCAAGTTAAAAAAATTTATTTTGAAATTTTTAAGAAGGTTGTGATTTGCGTGTGGTTGCTAACATGTCTTTCTTAGCCAAAGGTAGGAAAGCGGACTTATTACTTGTTTGCGAAGAATTGGGAGAAGAGATATCATCTTCAAATAAGATTCCCGAAATAAAGCAAAATTTTAAACAGTAGCAATTATGTTGAAGCTGATGTTAAGATTATTCTAGAAAGAGTAATTGAAGACAGGAAAACCGAAGAAGTTCGCCAAGATCAAGCTCGCCAAGATGAGTTAGCTCGCCAAGATCAAGCTCGCCAAGATGAGTTAGCTCGCCTAGAACAAGCTCGCCAAGATCAAGCTCGCCAAGATGAGTTAGCTCGCCAAGAACAAGCTCGCCAAGATCAGTTAGCTCGGGAGAAATGCAGTATGATCTAGAAATGAAACGTTTGGAACTTCAGACTCAAAGTGTGTCAAATCCTCCAACCCGTCAAACAACCGGTATGGAAGAGCATAAAATACAATTAATGAATATAACTCCAAAATTGATGAAGAACGTGATGAAATGACCTCTATTTAATAAACTTTGAACGAAAAGCAGAAATGGCTAGGTTCCAAGAAGAGATTGGGCCGCCTATTTATTGGGAGTGCTGCCAGTGGAGGTTTCCAATATGTTGGCGAGAGAACCACCGGAAACCGCCAACAATTACGATTCTGTAAAAGTCTTATCTTGAAGAGATACAAATTAAATCCTGAAAAATTAAAGCAGTTGTTTTACAGACATCAGAAGAACGCAGAAAAATCTTGGAGAAATTATGCTTATGAATGAACAGCTATTTTACAGAATGGGTCAATGATTTAGAAGTATCTACGTTTGAAGAGTTGAAAGATTTAATCGTAACCGAACAACTCAAATTTAGAGTTCCTGCTGATATAAAAGATCACTTTCTCGATGATTGGATAAATTGGAAAAAGCCTTACGAATTGGCGGAAAAATTAGACGAATATGATGATATTAGACAAAGTTTCCGGAAAAAGGAATTCCCTCGGAAGAACACAAGTAAAGTACCAGGAGGTAACAACAGTGGATATAACCTAAAAACCAGACAAACAATTATAATGATAAGCCTTTTCCACGGCGAGAATTTCCCAAGGAGAGAATGAGGAAGCTGAATCGAAAGAAGGAAACAGCCTCGTTGCTATGAGTGCGGATCTCTTTCGCATTTAAGACCACAATGCGATAAGCTTAAAAAGAAAGTTGAAACTGTTTGCTTCCAACATGACTGCAAGGTATGGATACCATGATGCACTTGCCCCCTACATAAGTATGGGAAAAGTAAATGGGATCGAGATGCCGATACTACGAGACACGGGTGCGAGTTTAGACTTGATTTGTAAGAAGTATGTCAGTCCGTCGATGTATACAAGTGAAACAGTGTGGATTAAATCTCCGCTGGAAGAAAACCCCACTTGTTTACCCTTTAGCTAAAGTAGAACTTGAATGTGAATTTGGGCACATAGTGACCAAAGCTGCTGTTTTAAGAGACTCTTTGGATCAAGGGAGGTATCTTTTGGGGAACAAGACCGCTGCATTGTTGAGAAGCAAAGCAAGTCGAAGATGTCAAGATTCATATGGTGAATGCTGTTCAGACCCGTGCTCAAAGAAAATATCTGAAGATGTCCAGAGTCTAGGAGTGGATGAAAATATTTCGGAATGTAGCCCAGATAATGAAGTCCCTGTGGAAGAAAATGTCTTACCTATAGCAGATTTTAAGATTCCGGAATTAGACCTTATAAAACTATCCCCAGAAGATTTTTTAGAAGAACAACGAAAAAGCGCTCAATTGAAACCTCTGTTTCAGGAGGCTGAAAGCAACTTAAGTTCTGGGAACTCCAGGTATGTGGTGCGAGGTCAAGAACTATTCTTCCGTAAAGAAGACAAGATGGGACAGAACGATTATTGCTTGTAGTTCCAGAGAGATATCGAACACAAATGATGAAAATTTGCCATGAAGAAACTGCTGCTCATTTGGGTGCAACCAAGACTAAAGATGTTTGTTTCAAAACATTCTATTGGCCGAACTGTTATAAAGAGGTGGAAAATTTTGTGAAGACCTGTGACGTATGTCAGAGAGCAGGAAAGCCACAGGATAAAAAGAAAGCCCCTCTAAAGATAGTTCCGGTATTTCAGAAGTATTTTCTAAGCTAAACATTGATGCTTGTGGTCCTTTACCGATGACGCCTTCTGGAAACAATACCTCATCATTGTGATCTGCATGTCTTCCAAGTATCCAGATGCCATTCCTGTTGAAAATCTGCGATCAACTACTGTAGTGGACGCCCTGCTTCAAGTTTTTAGCCGCATGGGGTTTCCAAAAGAACTGCAAACCGACCAGGGCACGTCATTCATGAGTGCTTTAACCACAGAATTTCTGGAAAGGTTTGGAATCAAAGTCGTGCGAAGCTCCGTACATCACCCACAAAGTAATCCAGTTGAGAGAATGCACAGAACGCTAAAGAGGATCTTCGTGTCCTATGTCTTGAATCTGGTCCGGACTGGGAGAAAATTTTACCTCAAGCCCTTTTTGCATTAAGAACTGTGACTCACGACAGTACAGGTTATTCCCCAGCAGAACTTGTCCATGGAAAAAATTAAAGACTCCTGTTATGTTACTGTATGACAAATTAACAAAACAAGATCGTGAAGAAGATAGTGTTGTAGACTATGTTTTCGAACTGATGAATCGCATGAAGAGATGTCAAGAATAGCAGTGCAAAACATGGAAGTTGCCAAAGAAAAACAGAAACTATGGTACGATAAGAAGACCGTTAAAAGACAGTTTGCTATAGGAGATTTAGTGTTGGTTGTGGCACCATCAAGACCTAATAAGTTATCAGTACAGTGTGTAGGACCTGGTGCAGTAGTACAGCAACTGTCAGAAACCAACTATGTGATCAAGTTTCCTGAAAAAGAAAAAACTCATGTGTACCACATCAATATGCTTAAACCATACTTCCAAAGGGCAGAAAATGTAAATCTGTTGTGCTTGGAAGAAACTGAAGAAGATGAAGATATTCCTATTCCTTGCCATGAAGAAAATCCAAACATTTCTGAACTGCCTGAAATTTTTAGAGAACTCAGATTGAATGCGCGATTATCTGAAACTCAACGAACTCAAATGGAAATTTGTTGACTGCCTACTCCAATATCTTTTCGAATCAGCCGGGATGTACTGACTTGGTTGAACACGATATTGAATTAGAGACAGAAAAAACAATATTTGCAAAACCTTATAGGATGTCCCACGACAAACAGAAATTCTAAAGAGGGAGGTGAAAAAAATGTTGGATCTAAAGATAATTGAATCAGGAGACTCTGACTTTACCTCTCCACTAATACTGGTGGAAGTACCAGGAAAAGAAGGAAGGCCATGCATAGACTATCGTCGCTTAAACAAATTAACGAGAACACAGTATTTTCCTATGCCAATATAGAGGAACTTATAGAGAAAGTGTCATCAGCGAAATATATTACTGTTCTAGATTTAACCCGAGGTTACTGGCAAATACCTTTGAGTGAACGGGCCCAGCGTTATGCTGCCTTTGTGACAAGCTTCGGCACCTATAGGCCATTAAGGTTGCCGTTTGGACTCAAGAATGCTCCATATTATTTTAGTAGAATGATGGCTGGGTTGTTGCAAGACTGTGAAGAATTTGCTGTACCCTACTTGGACGATGTTGCAATTTTTTCTAATACCTGGGAAGAGCATGTGAAACACGTAGAACAAATCTTCATGAAGATGAAAACAGCTCATCTCCACATAAAGCCTTCCAAATGTCAGTTCGCTCAGGAACATGTCAAGTACTTAGGCCACATAGTTGGACAAGGGGAACGGAAACCTGGAGAACTTAAAATACAAGCCATCAAAGATTTTCCCAGACCACTGAACAAGACCCAAATTAGATCATTTTTAGGTCTTGCTGGTTATTATCGCAGATATATTCCTGATTTTTCTGTAGTAGCAGCTCCATTAACAGATCTACTAAAAGGGAAGAAAGTCAAAACGTCAGTGGATTGGAACTGTTCTTGTGAAGATGCTTTCAAAGAATTAAAGAAAAGACTTTCAGAAAAACCAGTATTATTTAGCCCCGATTTCACCATTCCATTTGTCATTCAATGTGATGCTTCAAACCTTGGACTTGGTGCGGTGTTGTCTCAAATAAACCAAAGAGGTGAAGAACACCCTATCATGTACTTGAGTAAAAAGTTTTCCCCTGCAGAACAGAAATATAGTACTACAGAAAAAGAATGCGCAGCTATCGTTTATGCAATACAAAAGTTGAGATGTTACTTAGATGGACAACAGAGCTTCATTATACAAACTGATCATAATCCACTGGTCTGGCTAGAAAAGAACACCGCACAAATCCAAGACTTTTAAGATGGGCCCTTATTTTGCAACCTTTCAACTATAAGGTGGTTCACCGGAAAGGAAAATTTCACCAAAACGCCGATAGTTTAAGCCGCACTGCTTAGCCTTATACCAAAACTTTTCACTGGTGACGTAGTGAAAAGTTTTTCCGAAAGGGGAGGAATTTAAGACTGTAATGACTTCAATAGTGGCCTGCATGAAGTAGAAGATAGTGACGTAACAGCTGCAACACTTATTAGTGTTGTTTTCCCCACGCGCTGATTCAACTCAACTCCAAAAATAATATAAGAGGATTTTTAATAGATTGTATAAAATTTTTGAACTCGTTGTGTATCAACAAGATTTCTGGTGAATGGATGTTAAATATAATTTATTTTCATAAGAAGAGAATTATTCCTTTCGCCACAAAACACAAACACGCTACAAGGTGAATGCGTACGGTGGGCAGAGGACAAGGGTCTGAAATTTAGTAAGGAAAAGAGTAGCTATACCACAGTACCTTATAGAGGTGAAGTCAGCAGGAAGCCAGCTGTTAAATTAAGGGATGTAAATGTGTGTTCTACAACAACGAGATATTGTACCTTGGTATATTAATAGACAAACAATTCAAATTTATGAGCCATATGAGTGTGGTGGAAGAAAGCGGGATTAAGATTTGGTATAAATTGATTAGGCTATCAAAGAAGACTTGGGGCATTAAACATGAAGTGGTGAAGAATATTTACCTAACAGCTATCGACAAGATATTATACGGCGTACAAGCTTGGTATAAAGATCTAGGAAGAATAAACATTAGATTAAAGAAAATACAGAGAACTTTCTTGATAAGTATTACTAAGTGCTATAGTACGGTTTCAACCGACGTCTTAGCTGCATTAGCAGATTGTTTGTCTTTAGATCTAAGGGCGAAATTGGACTCTACGTTTTAATTTTTTTTAAATGCGGGGACACTTGTAGCTAGACATTCTCCCGAATTTAAATTACCGGACAGACAATGCCTTGCAGGCACCAGACTAGTAGTGGTCAACATCGAATGCTGACGGCCACCCTAACTCAAACCACAAGACTGCTGGTCATTCATTTAAGGGAACACCATATAGGCGGCTAGCACTACCCTCTACAAGCCGGTTCCGTAATTTAGAACCAAGTCAAGTGACGAGACCGGAACACTTGACCCCGTACCTCCAGAAGTAAATCTGAGAACTTGTAGGACATTGCAGTCATAGCAGATTTTACGTGCTCCAGCCGCCATTAATGTACACGGCGATGGATTTGCAGCGACGGGCATCGAACCAGAGACGTTTAGATCACTGGCCCGCTGGCCTTGACAACTGGGCCATACTTTTACTGTATTTTTGTCAAGGGATATAAAGTTGAGATTGGTGGAAAAAAATAAGTAAGGATTTAGGAAAACAGAAAATATATAATAAAGTAAGTTATCTTAGCTCACTGAATTGAACTATGGATGATATGGGAAAGACTGACTGGCATTACTATACCGATGGATCAAAAAGGGGCGGCAATGTCGGTGCTGGACTTATATTATTTGAAGTTCAAAGGAAAATAATAGAAAAACAAGAAAGGCTGTCCAATAAGCGACGTCGTATAAAGCAAAAATAAGGGCTTTGTCGATGGGCATTGAGGATGCTAAAGCCACAAACATTAAGAACTTTGATGTGTATACGGACTCACGCAGTGCCTTGCAGGCGTTAAAATCGGCTAGCGAGAAGAATGAGGAGGTGGCTAAAATTTAGAATATAATAAGAAGTCATGAGTTATAGTAACGTTTCAATGGGTCAAGGCCCACGTGGGTCGGAAAAGGAACGAGCAGGTGTACAGTGTGGCAAAGACGGCTACGACTCTTAGCTTAATAACTACCACATATAAATATACCAGGGCTCAAATCAAAAGAATGGTCACCAAGGACTTTATAAGATGTTGGTCTGAAAGATGAAGGCAGGTCATCACGGGGAGAAGAACTTATGAGATATACAACGAGGTCAAGCTAGACAGGATTTGCGGCGATTTTTATTTAAACCAAGCGTTGACCGGCCATGGGAACTTTGGCTCCTATGAAAGGAAGTCCCATGGGAGAGATGGTGTCTACTGGTGCGGAGAACAGAGGGCCTATCATTGTACCTTCGTGTGGGAGCAATTCAGCGACCTAAGAAAAGAGATGCCCCAGGGCTGCCTGGACTGGACTCCTTATCGTTTATTTACGGACTGTTATTGTAAAAAGTTTACTAAAAAAATTAGTGAAGATCCTTATGGATTAGTGGTATCCTATTTGATCAAAGATTGATCACTGGGGATTTGTTTATTGTAAATTGTCTTTTTCTGTGTTATTTAAATGTTATATTGTTAGGTTATTATAATGTTGTTTACTTGTATTGTTAAATATTATAATGTCATACTGTTATAAATATTATAATGTGCTTATAATGGTTTTGTACGATCGTTTGGATATTGTGAATCAGAGGAAAAGTGCTTCCTTAGAAAAAATATATATATTGGTTATTTGTAACACTATTAACTCGGTTGTTTGTGTATTCATAAATGTGTTCATGTATTAAAATTATATTAATATTGTAACCAGTTTCAATAGAGTTCTAAAGATGAGTCTCATTGTGTCGTGGCATGGTGGACGCTCACAAGTTTCTTGTGGGAGGGGGGGGTGTTGTTAGGAGAATCTGATATTTTAGGATGCGCAGGGGTCCTGCGGCAAGTAAAACATCAAAATACACATTCACGACTATGTAGTCGAGAGCAGCGCCAGTATTTCGGGCTATAAAGATAAGGGATTAATGCCGAAAAACTTGTAAGCAGACAAATGAATAACAAAGAAATGGTTAATATGAAGAATATGATACAGCCGCCAACCTGTGGCGATATGGCGCCAATGTGACATTACAAATCGAAGAAACTTGTGTTGAAAATTAACACTGCTCTATCTGGCAAACCCACAAAACACGCCAAATATTTTGCTCAAAAAAAGGCTTGGCGGGGAACCGTATCATGTTCTTCATATTTACCAAAGAAATTACCCTGCAACACCACTTTGTGCAGCAAACTCACTTCTCCCTCCTTCAATGTGAGGACAGTCCTGGTGGACTACGCATTGTATCCTGAACACTACGTTTTCAACGGCCAAGTGTAACATGCCACCAGGAGTGTCCATAAAAGTCCGGGATATGTTGTCCTTTAGGGCCGCCAAGTTCGAGACCAAGATACACCTTAGACTTTAAATAACCCCACAGAAAGATGTCACATGGGTTACATTCGGGAAGCGAGGTGGCCATGCCAGTGGAAAAAAAACGACTGATGACACTTTCTTCTGTAAAGCGAAGACGCAACAGATTCCGCACCGATCTTTATGGCCCAACATACTGGCGCTGCTGCCGACTACGTAATTATGAATTTGCATTTTGATGTTTTACTTGCCTTTGATGCAAATTCTGGGATGCGCCGACGACAGCAGCGCCATATCGTCTCCTATCGGCGACTTTCGGAACTTTTTTTTTTCACGGAAACTCTTTCCCATTTCGTCCTTAGTCGCTCTATCAATTTTGGAGAAATTCAGGCTGATAGATCGCGCTTCAGAGGACTCTGAGTAGTGTCAGTTTAAAAAAAAATCACCCTGTATATGTATGTCTGCATGTATAATATGTGTAAAAAACATAGAATAATGATAAACATTATATTGTTGCAGTTTTTTAATTTGTTAACTACGAAGAAGAAAAGGAATTTAATGTAATTTCCAAATTCCTTGAATTCTTAAAATCATTACCGACGTTTATTGACAGTTAACAGTCGAGAGAAAACTGTTATTTCGCCATACAAGGTTTAAAGAGTTAAAAAAAAAAGAGAATGCGTTAAGGGCGAACATAAGTAAAGCATAATAAAAATTTATCGCAATTGTAAAGGGAAGGAAAAAGAAAGCGCAAAAAACTTTCCAATAATAGATTTTCTTTAAACGTGTTTTAATGGCCTCTTGAATTTCCAGTGCAATGTTTTCACCTCGAAATCGTTCCTTACAGTAATTCCGCTCGCGAACGACGTTACTTTCCAAAACTAACGTATTAGGAAAAATATATTAATGTTTTTCTGTTTTCTCGCAATACTTTAGGTAGGGGGCTTTTCTGACAATGGAATTGTTATTTTTGGAAGCTGTTTATCTCTTTTTCTCTATTCTATGCTTTTAAGATTAATAAAATAGGGCTGAATTTATAAACGTGACTAGAGCACGTGAAATTTTTAAAGAATTCTATATTATCCCTTTATGTACATTTCAGACTCATAAAATTGATTAATATTTCATTGGGTTCTTATACCAGGGATAAACAACGAGGCCTCTTTCTAAAGCAAAAAAACTGGAGATATGAATCTTTATATTTTTAAAACCTAAACCCCAAAACTCTTTTCCTGAGGCATGAATCGAAAAAAAAAGTTTTAATCATAATATTCAGTTAAATAAATGAAACTTTTGAATCCAGTATCGGGAAGAGTTCTACATATATTCAACTGCATTAAATATTGTAGATTATATTCTGAAAATTTAGTGGTCAACATCCGGTCCCAAGTTAAAAACAGCATTTCATTAAAGCTGTAACGACCGTCTGCAGAAGCCGGATATCCAAACTAGGCCACCTAATCTTAAGTCCAGTGACCTTTTTACATAGATATCCCGGTAGCGTCCAAAAATTCTCATTTTTAGAATTCTATTCCTCAGAATTTTAATTGGAAAATCTTGAGTTTTTCACCCTAGAACCGAAGCTAAATTCCTTCTAGTTTTAACCTTTTTACAAATCTGAAGGTCATTTTCGGAGGAACAGTCTTCAAATTTGAAGATGCGGACTGAAAATAATTCATTGACTGAGAACACTACTGCCATTCTTTGGCTACCCGAGAGATAAATATATCTCAACCTCCTGCTTAAAACCGATTCCGAAAGGCTACAAGTGTCCATTGCATTCAGTGGACCCCGAATCCACAGAGGACTCTGGTACTGACTAAAAATGCATTAGATTTGAAATAAAAACAGAAATAAAATGCACGAATTGCTGACGTAACTGTTAAAAAAATATATATGAAACTTTTGCGTGGTACTGTAGTGGTCCTATAATGTATTTCATATATCTGGGTTTGCTGTGCAAAGGTTGTTAGTCCAAAATGGGCTAAAATGAGTTATCAAACCAGGCATGTTTGGAAAATCAAGGGCTACTGCTGGATACAGGAAGTCCAATTCCACTCCTAAATAAATTTGTTTATCAGGGAAAATTTGGGGTATGTCAAACAAAACACAAACAAGTTAGTGTTAAAGAGGTTATGTCCCTATCAAGGACTTAATACTCTTTACACAGCAAAAATAAAATGCGAAAAAATTACTTTAAAAAAGTAATTAAGAATTAGAATTAAAAAACTGATTTTGCAAAAGCCGTTTTTTTTATCAATCCCGTTTTTATCGAAACTACAATTTTGGACTTGACACTCTTTTCACTTCAAACACCGATATGTTTACGCTTAATCCGACCAATTTTAATAGATGTAGAACAATGATTCTCAACCTTTTGATGTATGGGCACCCCCTTTTGAAGGCCCTTAAGACCGTGCCCTCCCGTATCCCCCCAGTCCTTAAATATGTAAGTAACACCAAAAAAATTTATTCTACATGTATTTGTTCTCTAATCTTCCGTGTCCCTCCCTTAAGTATCACTCATTCCTCCCCAGAGGCGGGGCACTCCCCTCCAGGTTAAGAACCCATGATACACAATAAAAACGTCAGAAATCTTCAAACTGTATATTTTTCAGTTCTAAAAGGTTATTTTTTCCGGGCGACATTCTTTTGTCAATATAAAAGGGCGCTGCGATGCTGAAAACTTTGCAGACTGAATTCGCCAGCCTTTTCACCAATGTTTAGTAACTGAGTGACTCTCTTAAATTATTTCGTCGTTCGTTGTTCAATCTACTTGTTTCTGAAAGGGCATTAGTCTAAGGGCCAGTATACTTATATTATTTAACCCTTTGTGGGGCGCCGTTAGCACAGTGCAAACGCCTAAATCTAGTCTTTTTTTCACTTGTATTCAATGTATTACAGTTACATGAGCAGAAAAAATGGTTATTACTGCCATCTGTTATCAGTTTAATGAAGTAAAAAAAAATTGCAACCTTTATTTTGAAAATGTTTCAAGATTCTTTAGGTTAAAATAGGTTTGGAAGAAATCTGCACCTTGCAAGCGGTGGAGGCTTTCGCCCCTGAAGGGGTTAAGCAAATTTAATCTAGTTTACATTGCTTGAAATTAACTTAGAGTATTAAACTTCATGCTTTGGAGCATTTGTTTTAGAAGACACTTTGAACTTCGTTAGTATGTGAGCGTAAATATCGTGTAATAAGCGATCTCCTGTAGTTTAGTGCTGTAACATTTTCCACGACAAATATCCACTACCACGTACCGAATTCTGATTCACTTTGAACATGATATTAACTCCCACTGTTACTGTCTTCAGTAACATCATACGAAATCAGTTTACATGATAACTATAAATGGATATACTTGTTTATGTTCATTTCTGTAACATTTGATTGTGACAGCAATGTGCCGTTGCAAGGTACCAGACAATATCAAAATGCATAAAAACAGGGAAAATTTTAGATGAAAAAGGAAATCATAGAAACGCTTTTATTACTGTTGTGTTAAGCCAAAAATTATTTTTTGTCCCAATGGTACTTATATGTTGGCATTTTTGTCACAGTGGTGATGTGACGTTAGTGACAAACTACAGTATCAGAGATGTTTCAGCCAGCATACTTGATGTGAAGGAATTGCAGTTTTCATAAATTACACAAAAGTCTTTTCGGACCAATAAATTACACAATATATCGTATTTTATCAGAAAATAATTGAAAAAGAGTATTCCCCATATTCTATGTTATTTGTATTATAAAATATTTCCAAACCTTTTAAGTGTACTCTGACCCTTATTAAAATTTTTTAATGTGAATAAAATACTTTAAAAGTAAAATTACGAGGGACTCTAAAGTAATTACGTCACGAGCCATTTTAAAAAAGTAATATAAAACAGATTTCTTGCAATTAGGAGAAGAAAAGTTGATGAAGTTCAAAGAAATTTCAATTACATTTTTATTCTCTACTAGCGGCCCGTCCCGACTTTGTCCGGGTTGAACAAAATATTATACCAATAAATTTCCCGTTGATAGTCAATAAATTGTAAATCTTTTTTTACTTAAATGTCCAATAAAAAGCGTAGTTCCAATGTAGTTTTCTTCAATAAACCCTTTAACGTTGCCAGTTTCAAAAATCCTTTTTGTATTTATCAATACCCCCTCTACTTGAATCTTAAAAATATTAAACCTTTTCCTTACGGGGTGGGATAGCATATATCCGAAGCACATACTCTCGAAAAATACAGTGTGATGTCGGCAGAGATATAGTCTCGAATTCCTCTTCGTTGTGACTTACCTAACGTCTTTGCCACCAAAGAACAATTGGGTGACATTCTGGGAACGGAGGGTGAATCTTGCTGAAAAGGACTGAATAATAATCTTTTGTCGTTCTAGCTAGAGGCTATTTCTTTTCAGGCGAGAGACATCAGAAGGGCGGTTCACCCGCGGTTCATCCATTTTCAGCCTTTTGAGAGATGAAAGAGGCACTGAGTGCCGATGAACTACTATCGAAATTCTTCTTCAATAGTAAGAAAGCAATAACAAAACAATTGACCACTCTTTCCCCTGACCCCCCACGCTGAATGTCCCCCACGTAAAATGGGGATAGGAAGTAGATAACATTTTCCCGTTGTAAAGAGCGATTTCGAAAAACGGACCCCGTAAGATAAATGATGTTGCTATGGTTACTTGACTGCGGTTGACAAAGGAAAAAATGTAAGGTACATTTTAATGTACAAAAGTTGTACATTACCCTCCACATAAAAAATGTGCTCTCTCTCTTTATATATTATTATAGAAGTATAGATACACATTGGTATCCTAAAATTAGAATAAGAGATGAAATAAAAATACAAAAATAAAAAAGGATTTTAAGTAAAGAATTTTTTTAAAATTATTTTAAGCACCTAAAATAATATTCAAAGTAATATTACGTTATTTATTAATTAAAGTTAATTTTTTAAAAGAAAGAGGTGTGCTTGAGACCGTAGTTTTATTCAAAAATAAAAAAGGATTTTAAGTAAAGAATGCTTTTTTAAATTATTTTAAGCACCTAAAATAGTATTCAAATTAATAGAAAAAGTAATTTTTTAAAAGAAAGAGGTGTGCTTGAGACCGCAGTTTTATTCAAAAATAAAAAAAAAGGATTTTAAGAAAAGAATGCTTTTTTTAAATATTTTAAGCACCTAAAATAGTATTCAAATTAATAGAAAGAGGTTAAGAGATGAAATAAAAATACAAAAATAAAAAAAGGATTTTAAGTAAAGAATGTTTTTTTTTAAATATTCAATTTTCAAGATTTTTAAATATTCAATTCAAGATCGTTGAAGTGTTTGGTACAAAAAGCGGTAGAGGACAGTAGCGGTAACAATGGAGATTGTTAGGATTAAGCCCCTAACTTTATTTCTACTGATCAGATATACATAATATATAGCCTATGTCCATCTGGAATAATGTACCTTTCAAACAGTGAAAGAATTTTTCAAATAGGTGCAGTGGTTCCGGAGATTACCCTCCACGTACAAAATCGCTCTCTCTCTTTATATATAAGTATAGATTATAGAAGTATAGATACACATTGGTATCTCAAAATTAGAGTAAGAGATGAAATAAAAATACAAAAATAAAAAAGGATTTTAAGTAAAGAATGTTTTTTTAATTATTTTAAGCACCTAAAATAATATTCAAATTAATATTACGTTACTTAATAATTGTGTGCACGGCCGCCATCCTGGATTTTTTTGGGCCAACTTGGCGATTTTACCGTGTTTTGAGGAGTAGAAAATTTCTCGCCAATGTGTTTTAAGCGGTGTTTTCAAAACGCTGGACTTTGAATTTTTTTAGCTTTTTTAATAAAAACCACCTGTTTAAATTATGAAACATAGAAAAAATTTTGAAAAATCATTTAAACGTTGGACTTAGATTTATTTTTGGGTTTTTGATAAAAACCACTTTTTTGAAAAAATCATTCTCAAATATTGGAAATTTTGGGTTTTTCTTTTAGCTTTTTTAATAAAAACGACCTTTTACAATTGTGAAACTTAGAAATATTTTTGAAAAATCATTTAATCGTTGGACTGAGATTTTTTTTTGTTATTTTTAATTAAAAACTACCTTTTCAAATTATGATCCATATGAAAAATTTGGTCAAATGAATTTTACTTACAGATAAAATTTCAATGCCATCTATTCAGTTTGCCCTAACTCTTTGACTAATAGCAATGAATCACCAAAATATTATGCCAATATATTGTTAATTAGAAAAAAAGGTACAGATGTGTTTCACGCACCTCATTGCCAAGTTGGCGATTTTTTTAATTTTGGCGATTTCGTGAAGTTTGGCAATATATGTGCTGTAATATATGTTTAATGAAGAAATATATATTTAACCAAGGTGTTTTTTATGTTTATTTAAATTAGTTATTATTAGTTGGACTGACTAGTTGTATTATACTGACTTTTTTAGGGGGGGGGGGGGGGTTAAGGTTTTAGTTTATGCAGCCGTATTTAGATATATATTTTTAATACAGCCGTTTTTAGATACTTTTGTATATGTTTTAAAGTAGCGGTTGGGCATTTCTCTTTAGGTTTTGAATTTTAATACAGCCGTTTTTAGATATATTTGCGTATGTTTTAAATAAGTGGTTGAGCATTTCTGTTTAGGTTTTGAATTTTAATACAGCCGTTTTTAGATATATTCGTGTATGTTTTAAAGTAGCTGTTGTGGTTTTGTGACATGTTTTTGAAAGTTTATTGTCATTGGTAAGTTTGTTTTGAACTTATTTTTATATTTGAGTTGTTATTGATATTTTGTGTATATTTGTTATTTTAAGTGTAAAATGTCCGCATAGGCCTGTTTTGGCGACAAAATGTTTTTGACGAGTATTTGGCGTCAAAAAATTTTTGTCGCCAAATTGTCGCCAAGGGAGGTGCGTGTAATACATCTGTTCCGAAAAAAATACTACCTAAATAACTTGCAATTTAAAAATTATCTAAAATTCAGCTTTGAAAAATGTAAAATAATTATGAACCCATAAATTTATGGTGAGTAACCAGATCCTCTTTTTTTTTTTTTTGGGGGGGGGGGGGTTAGGGCATTGTGGTAATGAAATTTTACTTCAGATTTGACCTTAACCAAATATTTGGTGCATACAATAAAATCGGGACAAGGATTATTTGACCATTTGTCCTGCTGTGTTGGAAATAAGAAAAAAAAACCCTTTTCCTAAACCAATAACTTAACCTTAACTAACTTTTTAACTTAGGTTCCTGGGGAGAGAGAAGTTGAACTTCAGTTATTTAAATTTATTTGTAATCCACTACAACTTGGAATTATAAAATATTTTAAAATATATTGTATTTAAAATGTATACTGTATTTTACATTTTACAAAAAATGATGGCAGATAATTTTTACTTCAAATAAATGAAATGGTGTATCATTATAGTTTACTAATTGACAATCGATAAACAAAATTAAAAGCAACTTAAATTTAATAAGTTAACGAAAAACTGATAATGGATTCAAAAATTTTCAACAAAAAGACTCTTAATTTTAAAAATAATTTACTCTTTTGAGTATAGTCAATTTGACTCAGATTTTCAGGTCAAGGCCAAGATCTGACCTAAAATTATTATACTGTAATTAAAAGATCACATCAGAAATAACTGTTTGATCTTAAAATTAGAGAATTTGACATTGGGTTGTTTTTACCAGAACGCAATAATTATCGCCATGCGAAATGCGCCAAACCCTGGCGGAAAAATCCAAGATGGCGGCCGTGCACACAAATCTAGAGTATCCCCCTAACTTTATTTCTACTGATCAGATATACATAATATATAGCCTATGTCCATCTGGAATAATGTACCTTTCAAACAGTGAAAGAATTTTTCAAATAGGTGCAGTGGTTCCGGAGATTACCCTCCACGTACAAAATCGCTCTCTCTCTTTATATATAAGTATAGATAAATGTGTTTAAATAATCCATTGAATATCCAGTTCAATATTTTTCTGTCTAAATTGTGTAATTTAGACAATTATGTAATTAAAAAATTGTGTAATTTTTGTTGCAGCATTTTGTTTTCGCTTGCAATAGAATACCTTCCAAAAGTTCCTTAGGATGAAAATTGTTTTTCAATGTTTTATCAGTATATATCAAAAAGACAGCGTTTCTAACAAAGCCTATCTTGTATTTTTGGAAATAATGTTCCTGCATTTTTATCATTTTTATGGTTGTAATAAGCTTCAGCCAACCTCATGAGCAACAAACTAGATGCAGCTAAGAATAAAAATTCAAGGAATTTTGTTTTCCCCGTTTTTTTTGTTCCACACAGAAAACAATGGTTAATTATTTATCCGAAGGGGACGCACTGGAGGCTTTTGTGAAAAGAAATCGTAAGGAATGTTCCAGTCATGAATGCCACGGATCAAAATTGTTTTCAAAATTGTTACGTGTTGGGAGATAAAAGTATCTATGAGAAAAGGAAAAAATGAGATCCTTTACGGAAGACTATTCCCGGGGAAAGGTAAATTTGGAAACTGGAGAGTCCAAAATATTGGGCAAATAGATTTTGTAAGAGAGGTTTTAATAGAGTTCAAACTGACCCACCGAGGGGTCAGTTTTCTCAATGAATGATCGGATTTTAAATATTTATATTTTTGAAACTACAGTAGAGTCCCGATAATCCGAAATTCGGTAATCCGAAAGTCCTTTTAATCCGAAACCAAAAGTCAAAAAGAACTAAGGTTACTATAAAACCACAGTCATACTAAGTAATATAAAGTATATTTCTGAAAATTACAAGAAAATTGAAAGCTACACAATGTACTGAACTAATTAATACTGAATTACATTGGGTTGAAAAAAATCTGTCACATTTTTTTTTGTCGAAGATAATATCTCTTCCTTGAAGCCAAATTACGTCAGTGTGTGTGTCCGCTAGGGTCGCGGTGGAGTGTTGCTCTAAGTAGCGTAGCGCTACATCAAATACAGCTGCGTCGTCTGAGTGGGATACCCTCTGCTCCCTGTCGTTGTCTTCTTCACCTTCACTCTCGTCTGGGACGTTGACAAGTTCTTTCGGAATCATTTCAACAATTTGCTGATTGTCTAAAATTGCTGATAAATTACACTCTACTGTACTGTACTAGGCAGCGTTCCACTCTCTCATCACCCATTTCGTCCCGAGATTTGGTAATGTTTAGACAGACCTTATAAAATAAAATGCGTAATCACACGTAATATGTAATATTAATGTAATCACATGTTATTATGTAATTTAAGTTTATTTTAAGAATGAATTCGCTTAATCCGAAAATGGTCTGGTCCCAATCATTTCTGATTATCGGAACTCTACTATATTACACATATTACAGTAAGTGATACACGAAATTAAAGAAACATATACGAAGTTTTATTTTCAGTTACAAATGTCCGATGTGTAATCCGATGGATTCTGTCAGCGACCGGCATCGAACCCGCAACCCTCAGATCACTGGCTCGACGCCTTTGCCAACCGGGCCACAACGCCACATATAGTAAAAAATAAATTGGTTCTGCCCGGGATCGAATTGGGGACTTCTGCGTGTAAAGCAGGCGTGATAACCATTACACACCAGAACGAAACCTAAAACTGATACTTAACTTTATTTAGATGTATTAAAGGAGTCTTTACTATAAATTCAATAAAATTTCGTCAAAATTTATGACGCAAGGAGCATTTTAAAGACTTGCAGATCTGCAAATTACTCATTTAAAAAAAAAATCCATTTAAAAGATGTTTTTTCAGCGACCTTTAATACTTACTTTTCTATATACTAAATTTTCATTTTACTTTTCACTGCATATTTTAAATGGATTTTATTTCAATATTTACATGTTTTTAAAATATTAATATACCCAAAAAAATTCCAATTTTTGTTCGGTTTTTTGGTATTTGAAAGTCTACTATCCCCTTAAAATGAAACGCAGAGTGGAATTCTAGTGCATTATACCAGAAATAGAGTAAGAGAGGAAAACCAGTTCGAGTGAAGTATGCGAGGGAATTGAGAGAGGATCTCAGTGGCTACCTCAAATAACATTGAACTGACATTCAAAAAAGTTTAGTTCATTAGTATTTTGGTAACGTGTAGCTAGTAAGTGCAGACATGAGCAAGTAAGTGTCCGGCAGTGATCGTTACCACTAATAACTTAAACGGGACTGCGCATCGATTGCTGGTACATAAGGGAAATATCGGAATTAAATGGATCAATGACACTTTAACCCATTCCTTCTTGCTCCCGTTAAAATTACGGGGTGAGGTTTCGCCTTCTATTTCTTGTGCCCGGGATATTTTCGGGCTGAAGTGTTTAAAAGTAACGCACCAAAAAGATTAAAACAATCCAGTTCATTTACCCTGAAATTTTTGTATTTCTTATTTTACATACCAGATGGCAGCACCAGACTATTTATAATGTAATTGGAGATTTTTTTTAAAACTAAATGTGGCAGATCAAGAAATAAATGAAGTCCTAGAGGAAAAAATGGTCACTTTTATCATCGTTCTCTTGAAAATTATGCAATCGTTAAGAGGTTAAACAACGAAACTCTATATTTTGAACAAAAAAAGCAACTAACAAAACTTCCAAAAAATCAGAGCGAGCCATGGCTATAAAAACACAAATCGGCTATGAAGAAGGCAAAGTTTACAGCCGCCATGAAAAAACAAACAAACTGCGAGATACCGTGGTCTGGCGTGGTTGCCTTACATTGCAATCCAGTCGTATGCAGACTAATCCAGATGCATCTTTACGTACTACTGCGAAGCAGGAATCTAAAATCGCAGTATACTGATGCCACAAGAGGTAAACTCGCAAGTTGTGACGCATAGTAGGTTGTTCGGGCATCACAGTATCGGAGTCGATAGAGCTTTATCTTTCAATTTCAGTGAATTTGAACTTTAAAATGCTTAGCAGACAGGCTGATGCTCCTCCCTGTGCAATGAATTGTGTCTCCTTTCACGTGAGTTTTGTTTTTTAAGGCAAATTATTTTTAAAGATTCGTGCCTCTCAGTATACCTTGTCATTTTATGAGATAGGGTCATTTTGGTGAGCCTGCAGTAAGGAACTTTGATATTAACATGTTGGCCTGCATTGTGCCTGTATAGTAGGGGATACAATTCAGTTCCTCTTATATTCTATAGGTGGGCCGTGGTGGCCTTGTGGTACAGCGCGCTGGTTTTCGGTGCTGAGGGTGCTCGGATCGAATCCTGGTGAAGCGCCACTAAAATGCCACCATTTGTGTCGTTCCTTCATAGTGGGGCAATTCTGGTCCGCCTATATGGCACCCCCATAAGAAAGTGGCCAGCAAAACTGGGGTGAATTATAGGCGAATGTCTTCGCGACAAGTGCCTCCGCATTGAAAAAAAGAATTCTATAGGTTCCGTTCCAACAAAATTGCATTTAATCCATTTTAGTGTATAGGAATTATGCACTTCTACCCTAACTTTGGGTATGTATATCTTGAAGTGGCACTCTAAATAATTTCATTCAAACACAGTTATTACATAACAACAATGTTTATTCAAATATTTGCAATTGTAAATTTTGCTTTTCAACAGAAAGCAAGCACACTACCAGTACGAAATATATAATATTTATGCAAGGAAAATACAGTTCAATGTATTTTCTTGTATAACTATTCATGCAATGACAATACAACTTGAGATATTCACAAATACTTCGGAAAGTCGACCAGCCATGTGGCTTCGTAAACTTTGGGCCTACAAGAACTCGCGTAGGTTTTAAGCAACCTAGCTATGCCTCGAACGGCTGCTCGCAAAACTCAACTATTATTAAACCAGACTCTAAGCCTAGCTCCAGCTCTATACTTCGTTTCGTCAGCTCTACTCCTCCTTTCACTTCCTCTCACTTTTTCTCACTTCCTCAGCACTTCGTCGACCCTTCTTTAATCTAGCTGCTTGGTGTTTATACCTACCGCGTATGCCGAAATTAGCATATCTTAAGCGGCTTCTTTACATTTATTTACTTAAAAGTTCGATTATTGGGAATCGAATCTTATGTAAACCTTACAAGTGTTATGGTGTTAGCGTGCGACTTATATTTGCCCTAGTCTTCTATTCCAGTTATAATCACAATTTTAATATCAAGTAATATGGCGTATTGCAGCAGACCCAACAATGTCAAATAATTGCTTCATTCAACTATTTTAAATACTGGAGAATGGCTATTATTAAGGATCGGTATAACTAGATTTTATGCAGTCTAACATTGCCATTAGTTTTTCCTTATTTAATGATACGAAAATTGTACAAAGTGTTTTTAATTTTACTTAATGCTTATTTGCTTCAAAAATTCCCAAGCTCTAATGAGGTACACAGGACAGTTGAATAACATGTTTGTAGTACAATGTCTAGGAGGGGAAAAATATGATAAGAATGAAATATGAACTGAAATTTTTAATACCAGATTTTCTTTGAAAATGTTTTAATGGTCTCTTGTATATCCCATGCGGAGATTTTACGTAAAAAACCTTTTTTTCGAAACTTCAAAGAGACGTTATTTTAAACTAGCATATTAGGTAAGAAATATTAATGCTTTTCATATTTTTTACATTTTAAAAATAGAACTTTTCTTACTAAACAATGGTTATTTGTTTGAATGCATTTTATTCATTCCTGGAAGCTAATAAATTTAAGTTGTGTGCGTTAGGAAATGAAAGAAAGCATTGACTATAAAACTCGCGTTCTTTTTTTTTTTGCCCGTATTTCTTATGCGGAACCATTGTTAAAATTTTAGAAAAGAAAGAACAATAGAAGCAAATATTTTTCCTAACCATTATAATTCAAAGAATGTTCTAGTTATATATTTTTGAGTTCAAAATATTTAGGAAAGGTTTTACTGGAAGTTTATAAACACATAAAAAGTGAAATATTAGTAGAATTTAATAATTCTTCATAAAAGGTTTAGGAACTGAACTGTTGATATAAGTAATTATTACACCACATATTTTTGAAATGTATTAGGAATTCCTTATGTAATGCTTTACAAGGAAATATTGAAGTAACTTTAAGGAAAATTAATAAGGAAACTATAAAGAATTCTTAAAGGTAATAAAAAAACTTTATAAGGAATTTTCAAACGTATCCTTATACGAAAATTTATGGAGTTTTAATAATTTCTGAAAATTTTCAATTAATATTTTTTCATTGCTTTTCTATGATTGATATCTATGTAGTTCAATTTAAAATGTAATTCCAGCTTATTATTGTATGCAAATATTTAAAAGCTTTCCTTATTTCAAAATTATTCGCAGAGTCCATGTTCTGTATTCAAAACTACTCAGTAAACTAAGAAAATATTCCAAGATCCATCATTCAGAATAAATTAACTTTTAATTAATGCGGGTTGATGTCTTATGGATTGCTAAAGGTTGATGGAAAATTTCTATCAACTTTCTAAACGGCACGTAAAATTCAATCGGGTAATTAATGAAATATTTTTTAATAATGTTTGAAAGCCCTATATATAAACTACTCTATTTATAAAAGTAATTTGTGAATGTAATAGGAATTCAATAACTTATTTTCCTGAAAATCCATAAAGTAAAAATATGGAGGAAATAGGTCTACTAATTAATTATTCTTTTATGTTGTTACCTTAACATTAATTTAAGCGTTATATAAAATTCTTTAGAAATTACTGAAGTTATAAATTTACAGATCAGAAATTCTGTGTTATAATGTAAACAATTAGGGTCATTTCTGTTGTAAGCGAGTGCAAAATTTTTGTCATGCAATTACATCAATTAAATTTGTGTTCATCTTGGACATATTTCAGCCCGTTTACAACTGCCATAAAATTAAGCTATGTTTACAAAATATTATTCAACACATTTATGCTTTAGAAATAGTACGTATAGACAATAATGCTATTAATTTGAACCATTTTAATTATTCTATTCAATCGCTGAAATACAATAATACTATTTTACATAAACTTACGCATCATAATTATGTATTAATATCTATTAGAGAATAATAGACTGCGGCTCACAGTATTTAATGGTTGTTTACTAAATTTATTGTCGCTGTTTCATGTCAGTTCTGTAATACATTCTGATTGGTCCATCCTTAGTGAACATAATGAAAGCACATTCGGACATTAAACATGGGAAATGGAGAACGAGATAGGAAGTGAGTTCAGTAAGAGAATACAACGAATTGCATAAAACTTTCTGTGTGAGATAACTTGGTACCAACTTTAGCTTCAATCTTTCTGATATAGAACCGCAATGTAAAGTATACAGTACTTTTTTTAAGATCTACTAAACTTGTCATCTTGTGTTTACAGGCTTAAATGTTCAGTTCAAATTGGAAAAAAGTTCTTGTGTTAGGTCGGAAGATATGATTGTAACAATGTCTTCTTACGTACCTTCATAATTTCAATTTATTACTGGGTATCAATGTTCAACAGTGAACTTACCAATTATTCCGAAACAAAATCAGATAATTCACAAAATAAAATTATAAAATACTAGCTGAATACCCGTACTTCGCTGCGAATTACATTCAAATTGATTATGTACAACGGTCAATGTATGCAATTAATGCAATATATATATATATATATATATATATATATATATATATATATATATATATATATATATATATATACCGGGTGGTTATAATTAAACTTCCCCTATAAACGGCATCCTACAGCGCAAACGGAAGAGCGGAATGCAACGATATTTTGTAAATGGGCTATACACGAGAAGTGCTCACAGAATTTCGTAAAAAACAAAAAATAGTTCCAAAATGTCCACCAGAGGGCGCCTTTTCGGGAAAAACATGAAATTTAACACAATAAACGACCAAAACGGAATACAGAAACAATATTAACATTTATTGACTAGTTTCTGATCACCTTGTCATCGAACCACATTAAGTATAGGCAAGGGAGAAACAAAAACAGTTCAGTTTGCAGAAACAAGAGCAGATTAGGACGAAATTGCACAAGAGGAGCAGTTGTTAATCGTGTCCAGGACGATGTAGGGAAAGCTGCTCCACGTGACCACCTTCATTCACCTGCAAAATTTCAAGTCGATGGACAGTGTGTTCAACAGCAGATCGTAACTGATCAGTTCTGAGGCTTCGCACATGAA
Organism: Dolomedes plantarius; assembly: GCA_907164885.2. NCBI lineage: Eukaryota > Metazoa > Arthropoda > Arachnida > Araneae > Dolomedidae > Dolomedes > Dolomedes plantarius. The sequence continues at coordinate 103,352,897 of OU015500.1, forward strand.
GCGTTATGGAGTTCTTTAAGTCATTCAACGTCGCAACACCTCCACGATACACCAGTCTTTTATCACACTACACCAGATCACGATACACCAGACGTTAACATTTGGGTGGTTATAATTAAACTTCCCCAATAAACGGCATCCTACAGCGCAAACGGGTGAACGGAATGCAACGAAATTTCGTATATGGTCTATACACGACATGCGCTCACGTCCATCGACTTGGAATTTTACAGGTGGTCACGTGGAGCAGCTTTCCCTACATCATCCTAGACATGATTAACAACTGCTCTTGTGCAATTTCGTCCTAATCTGTTCTTGTTACTGCAAACTGAATTGTTTTTGTTTCTCCCTTACATTTACTTAATGTGGTTCGATGACAAGGTGATCAGAAACTAGTCAATAAATGTTAATATTGTTTCTGAATTCCATTTTGGCCGTTTATTGTGTTAAATTTCCTGTTTTTCCCGAAAAGGCATACAAAGATCCCGAAAATAAATACAACGATCAATATATGCAATTGATGTAAAAATCCAAAAACTATATTTATAAAAAAATCGTATCAGGTATTTTTATAGAGAAAATAATGTAGAAGAAAATATTCATATTAAATCTAATAGAACATGCCAAAGGATAAAGTACAGTTAATATAGTACAGTTTGAGGAACATTTCTTTTAATGTATTTTAATATTTTTTTGGATAATTTCCAATCGTATGCCGCATTAGCAAGAATTTTTATTTTGTCTATTTCATTGTTATGCACGTGACGCAAAATTAGTTTAGAGTATCACAAAAAGAAAAGAAACCACGTGATCTGTATTTAATAAATTAAATTCTAAAAATTGAGCTTTAAACATTCCCCAAAAAATAAGAAAAGGGAGGTAAAGATACGAGAAAGATTTCATTTTAAATTAATTTTTATGATCTTTCTGCTGATATAAATTTTATAACCCCCGGATTATTATTTTAAATGCAAACTTTAAAGAATGTTACAAAAACAGCTTAAAAATTTAATTAAAAAAATCTAAGAAGAATTTTTCAAAAATCTCTCTTAGTGCACCCCTACACTACAAGAATAATTACCATGCAAAATTTCAGTCCTTTAGGTACAACGGTTTGGTCTGTGCGTTATATGTCAGTCAGTCAGTCAATCAGTCAGTCAGTCAGTTACGGCATTGTTTTATTTATAGAGATAAACAAATTCATATCCTAAACACCACTCAGAATTTCAATAACTTTATTTTTATCGTGTTATAGAAATCGAGCGTCTTTGTGCAATAAGAATGAAGTTCTTAAAAAGAGAATATACCATCCGTTAATTAAATTGCTGAAAAACTTCAGATTTTCGTGAAGCTAAAATCCTTAGGCCTTGTATACATTGCATCCGGAGCGTTGCGTTTTCCTATTGGCTCCGATACTTTTGATATGACCTGTAATTCGTTTGACGTAACTTGTTAATGAATTGAGCTCTGTGACTGGTTGAAATTTTAATCATTTACTCTACGCTACGCTCCTGAAGCAATGTAAACAGGGTCTTAGTCCATAAGCTTTATTTTGTTTCAGAGTCAATATTCAAATAAATTTTTACAAAACCGAAACATTTAAGAATTTTCTATGAATTATTTAGCTAATTTAAATTATTGCTATTTATCATGGAAGATTAAATAATGGAAGCTACATACTGTGAAATGAATTCGCATAATTTATTGAGTTATACCTCAGTAAATGAATGAGGATTATAGTAATACTAGTTGAATACGCGAGCTTCGCTACGGAGTACATTCAAATTAAATACAACGGTCAATGTATGCAATTAATGCCAAAAAAAATATTTATAAAAAATCGTAACGGATATTTTTATAGACTAAATAATATAGAAGAAAATATTCGAATTAAATACAACGGTCAATGTAGGCAATTAATTTGTGCGTTTAATATCCATAAAACATACTAATTTGAATTAAATTCTTTAAAAACTTCCATCTCAATTAGTCTAGAGGTTAAATTTAATCTTTTAACGCATTTTAATAGTTTTCAGTCAATTTATTTCGTTTTTATGCACGTGACGCAAAATTAATTTAAAGTATCACAGAATGAAAAGAATCAGCATTTTTAACAAATTAAATTATAAAAATTAATCTTTAAAATTTCCCCAAAAATTAGAAAATGAGAGCAAAGATTCATAAAAGAATTCATTTTGAAGGCAATTTTATGGTCAATCTCGTGATATAAATTTTATAACCGTCAGATTATTATTTTAAATGCAAACTTTAAAGAATGTTACAAAAACAACTTAAAAATTTACTTTAAAAAATTTAAGACGAATTTTTCAAAAATCTTTCTTAGTGCACCCTTACACTATAAGAAGAATCGCCATGCAAAATGTCAGCCGTTTAGGTCCAGCGGTTTGGTCTGTGTTTTATCTCTCAGTCAGTCAGTCACGGAATTGTTTTATATATATAGATTAATATAATTTAAATCCGCTATATTCTACGCTTATGGGATTAAATGTTATAGAGCCATTAAAAGGTCGTTTAATTTGTTTATAACAACTAACCATAGAACACAAAATCCTCTGAAATTGTTGTACGCTGAACCATGGAAAGTTGCTATAACCTTAGTATACATTTCTTGTGGGGAAGTCCAAAGTATCACTGTATAATTGAAATTTAATCTGTTTTATTATATAATTTTAGTATGAATTAACTTTGCAATTTTCAGTCAAAATAGTAGATAACAAATATTTTTATATCTCAATGAAAAAACCGTTTTCTTTAACCTTAACCTTAAAAATAAATGAATTGAGCTTTACAATACCACACATTCTAAATAAAGCGGACAAAACAGTAATAAATTGATTATCCCTTGCCAATTATGTGTAAGGACTTAATTTATTGTCTGTAACTTCACTGACTTAATCACATTTGACGGTAGGAAGCAATAGGACTTCACTGACAGCAACATATTTTTCTGAGGCAATATCTAATACTTCTTCTTGATAACGCTCCCGATGTCTTTTGTCTGAGGGAATGAGGAATGGGTGTGTATGACTTTATGATATATGTGGGTACCATTTATTGAATTTTGTTCTATCGAGGCACAAGCTCGCGCTTGTCTGACTGCAGGCGCCACCGGGACAAGCCCTGAGACTTCATTGTATAGTCCATGAAGTAGATTCATCTGTCACAGCACGTTGCCATTGTGTGATTTTCTAATATATATGTACGCGTATTAGATATTTCTAAATTATTAGAAGGCCGTGCATTTACGGAAACAAATATATACGTCGTAAATTATTTACTGAAATAGGCAGTTGGGAGTGTCCAATGCATAGTTCTTTCTTGCTGCGTAAAGCAGCTGGACATAAATGAATTCTTCAAATATAACATCACAATCAACAAGCATGCTTATAAGTAATTATTTTGAGGAATGTGTAATATTTTTTATCTTTTATCACAAAGGGTTTGTGTAAAAGATAATTTGGCTTAACTGATGGTCCTAACTGTCTCTCATAGTATCGATAAGAAAGAGTCTACAGGAAGATACATGGAATTCAGTGAATTTTTTTCAGATAATTCACACAAGATTACTTACATTGCGGGTTCCCAAATCGTAGTTCATGACCAATAAGGGGTTGGCAAAGTGTTTTCCAGGATGTCATCAAAGTTATTATTAGTAGCAATAATGTTAATAGTAAATTTCAAGCAGGTTTTCAATGTTTTTATTTTTTTCATTATGTAGTCAGTCTACCTTAATTCAAAACTCGCTTTAATGATGTTTTTGGTAAATGAAAAGAAAGGGACTCAAAAGTTACTGTGGTTATTTATAAATATATTCAAAGTCCTCCATATTCATTACATTCAAAATATTTTTTATTAAGTTATTGACTATAGTTTGTTACTTGATTAATCCAGTTTATAGGCAAAAGATCTATTTCTAACTATTTTCTTTACCCAATTGAATTTTCAGCAAAAATATAGTGTGTTTATTGACTATTAAAAAAATTGCTCGTGGAATGCTTGATTATTAGATAAGAAAGTCGTGACTCGATAAAGGTTAGGGGAAAAACTGGTTCATCAAATCTATAATCTCAATTAGAAAACAGTTTTTAACGGGCAATGAAAATATTTTCTGTTAGCTAATCTCATATATTTAGGGTATAATGGGCTTTCAACATACATAGCTACTTAATATGGGCGTAAATCAATGAAATATGTGTTTAGGGTAAAATAAAATTTCGATATTTTTGCACGTATGTAAGGAACAGTATTTATATGTTGTACTATATCTTAATTAGAATATGATAAATTTATTTTAGACACCAATATTTCCGAAGAGCTAATAATTCTGCTATTTGCAAATGGGGGAATAGACGAAAAGTTAACTAACATTTTTCCGGTATTATTTTAAAGATTTCTGCCTGTTTTCTATACTGCCGTCAAATTGACGGATTTCAGTCTAAGTAGATATACAACACATTTTCTCCACCTCTTTACTATCGAATATAATTTTGCAAATGTGTGTGCATATTTCGCGTAAAATTAGAAAACGTCATAAAATTTCAGAAGCCTGAGGACATAAATAAAGACATGGCGCTTAACAGTATGTCGGAAACTGTCAAAATGACGGCAACCGTCTTTCTAGTGATAAAAATAATTCCTACAATGCATGGAAATTAAGTAATTAAGTGTACTTTTAAATTATTAAAATTGGGGATCTTAACAATTAAACCTACCCTCAAAATGATGGAAAAATAACAATAATAAATTCTATTTTAAGATAAAATAGAATCAAAATTTATTACGTGTGCACTAAACGAAAAGGAATACAAAATGCATACAACCTGAACGTAACAGAATGCAATTACAATTTCATAGTACAGTCAGAGAGACCGAGAAACCATCGATAAAAATTGACAAAACAACAATGTATGAATTGCTCAAGTTTTCTATGGTACGTTATCAAAACCTATGTAAATTTTGTTTGCAAAGAAATGAATTCATTCCATGTTCGAAATTTAATTTCATAGAAATAAACAGCGAAAATGTTCTTAATATTGTCCTTATTTTTGCTGACGGCCTATGGCCGGAAGTGTTCCAGACCAGGTCCGTATATGCTTTGTGACCTGAGGAGTTCGTCTCCGGTTCACAATAGCACCACAAGAGTCGGTGTCCGTCTTATCTACGTGCGAACTTCATTTTGACCGCGCACCCCCAGGGGGGACATGTAGGGGTATTTTACCCTTTCCCTTTCTCTCTGAAATCATAGAGGAGGTTTCCAGTCTACTGATTAAACGTGCCCATATCCGGCCTAGACACGGAGGTATTTAATCGCACTTGTGAGTCTTCGAACCAGCAACCGCCAGTGACGAAAGTCGACGCGTTACCACTAGGCTATCTCGGGCCCGTTCTTAACCTTTAGCTTACGGGGCCCATCCCCCCGATTCCCTCTTTAGAATGGAAAATTGCATACCCCCATGCAAGAGCATCCATTAAGGGGTTATATATATATATACAGTGAAATCTCGATCTATCGTTTTTCAAGGGACCGACTGAACTGATCAATAAATGCGGGAAAACGATAGATGCGGGAATATAACAAAGCAATATGATCGTCTGGACTGGGTGAAATATAGTATACATGAGAGAAAACGATGATTCGGATATATATATATATATATATATATATATATATATATATATATATATATATATATATATATATATATATTACATATATATATATATATATATATATATATATATATATATATATATATATATGTAATATATATATATATATACATACATGGATATATACATGGATGTTACATATATATATATATATATATGTAACATCCTTGACCGGTAGAAGCTCAACAAGCTCGTACTTCCTAGTTTTTTGGATTCGGGTGTAGTCGTACCGGAACAGGCAATGGCGAGTGACCGGGAAAGGCGTAGGAAGACAATCCAGGCGAATAATACAGATATCATGTTCTGGCTTAACGTCTCTTTATTTTCACAGTATTTCGATGATTAAATATACTTTACTATCTAAACAGTACATACTTAGTTTAGGATTAACATGCGTGAAAAGTATCGTTCGGGGGCCGTTTATCGGGAAGAATCCCGGTGACGAAACGCCGCGCGTTATTTGACGGAGAGCTCAAAATCACGTCATGTTAGGTTGAGAGCAGACAAAAAAGACTCGGAATTTTGAGAAAAGCGCGGGTTTTTCAGGCGGGCTGAACTTTAATTGGTCTCAAACTGACACGTGATTAAGTCGCGTCATATGGGGTGATCATCTAAAGGGTTCACGTCATAGCCTTTAGAATAGACTTCGTTATATAATTCTTATGTAATGGTACGCGCGTGCAACAGTTTTAGAGGAAGAAATAATAGATTATTTCGGGTTGGGTTTGAGGGGTAATGCTTTATTGCCAAAGGATAAAAGAATTTAGATTGGCGTTTTAATAATAAAAGATATGAAATTTATTTCAATTATATATATATATATATATATATATATATATATATATATATATATATATATATATATATATATATACATATATATATATATATATATATATATATATATATATATATATATATATATATATATATATATATATATATATGACGAGCTCGCTACCTACACCCTTCCCAGTACGTCGTCTTACATCCAAACTTACTCCTTCTTAATCTATCTTTACTTAATTATTCAAGTTATGGCAGTCAATGAATTAAAAGGCCGGTGGCAAAGAACTACAATTAATATATCTAACATCGTTTATTTCCAAAATCTTAAGCTACCTGATTCAATCTGATAAATTAAATCCAAGAGTCATCAAGCTCCCAAGCGACGCGTGACTGTCTTAATCAAGAATTTCCCGCCGTCTGATTAAACGCTATTGTTTTTCTGCCATCCAAAGCCACCGCGCATGCCCACATGATCTCTGTGACGCATACACCGGCGATGAACCATAGGCGTGGCCACAGATGTCAATCAATCCAAAGGGAATTTCCCCGATTTCTCTCGATGTATTTCGAACCAAGATATGAGAATAGTGGCGAATTACGCCACGGCAATAAATTAATTACCAAGCCCCCTTTAAATTTAGAATAATTATTTCGTTCCCGCTTAAGTCCGACATATATATATATATATATATATATATATATATATATATATATATATATATATATATTCATTCTTAGGCCCGTATTCTTGGGATACATGCTATCCCACCCCGTAAGGGAAAGGTTAATACAGGTCTTTGACATTGAAAGCCGGGTCGGTGAAAAAAAAAATCCTGTTTAGCGTTTCAAATATAGCAATACTGAAGTAAATGGATAGCTAAAAGTGCAACGCCTTTTCCTTTTTTTTGCATTTTGTAAGAGTGGTCAGTAAAGGCGAAACGAACTTTTAAAGAATGCTAACTTTTTCCTCACAATTTCCCCTAAGCAATATATTCACGATACTGCATACATTTGTCCATTTGCCACTCATGATAATTTTTCTGAATGTTCAAAAGAGAAATTATTTTTCTTACAAATTTTAAGATCTCTAACCGAAAACATATTAAACGCATGTTGTATGAAAAATTCATTCATTTAATTTTTTTTTAATAAGAGGCTACGTTGAATTTGTAAAGGAGTTTCCAGTGAAATAATGGATGAAATTATAATTTGAAAATACGTAATTTTTATACGTAATTTATAACATATAATAATAAGCTGTATAATTTTTACTGTAATTACTTTTTTAATGTTATAAAAAAAAGTATGGGTGTAGTTTTATCAATTTCCTATTGATAGTTTAAAAGTAATGCTGCACATAAACTCAAATTAGCAGTTAAACATATAAAATTCTAAATTGCTAATTTAAAAATTATTTATAGATTTATAATTTCCATTTTTATATACAGCAGAGTCCCAATAATCCGAACTTCGGTAATCCGAAAGTCCGCTTAATGCGAAACCAAAAGTCAAAAAGAATAAAGTCTACAATAAAGCCACAGTGAATCTAAGTATTATAAAGTAAGTTTCTGAAAATCACAAGACAATTGAAAGTTAGACAATGTACTCAACTAATTATTACTGAGCTACATTGGTTTGAAAAAAAATCTGTTAAATTTTTCTGTCGAAGAGAAGAATACCTCTCCCTCGAAGCTAAATTACGCCAACGCGTCAGAAAAAAAATGGTGTCAGTTCTGTTCGCGGCGGAGTGTTGCTCTACGTAGCCTAGCATTACATCCAATGCTGCTGCGGCGTATGAGTGGGATACCCTCTGCTCGCTGCCCCTGTCTGCTTCACCTTCTCTCTCGTCTGACACATTGACAGGTTCTCTCAAAACCATTTCAACAATCTACTGATCGTCTAAAATCTTACACTCTACTGAACGAACAACTTACACTCTACTGTACTGTACTAGGCAGTGTTCCGCTCTCTTATCACCCATTTCGTCCGGAGATTTGGTAATGTTTAGACAGACCTTATAAAATAAACTGTGTAATCACGCGTAATATGTAATATTTATGATCACGTTTTATTATGCAATTTAAGTATATTTTAAGAATGATTTCGCTTATTCCGAAAATGGTCTGCTCCCAATCAATTCGGATTATCGGGAGTCTACTGTATGACATTTTTAAAGATATGTACTTTATATGTATGGAGAAAGAAAATTTCTTTTTCTAATATTATTTGAGTTTTTTTGTGGTTAGAATTAGACCATATTTATAGTCATTCCGTCGAACTTCAGGGTTCTGTGTCCCCTTTAATATATAAGTACAATACATCTATTTCTTATTCAAAATCAGTCGAATGGATATACAAATAATATTACATATCGCAATATAATTTACGTATTATTTACATGAAGGATGCCGGCAAATTTTCATTCTTGCTGGAATTCAGGATATTTTTCCTGTTATAAAAACAAAGATATTTACTCAATTTCAAGGTTTCGAACAAGAAAAAAATTAAACAAATAGGGTGTAATAAATTCATTCATATCATTTATTTTACAGCTGATCATGTATTCAAATCACGAATATCTACGTAAATTAATGCGTGATTGCATACAGATAATCCAAAAGAAATCCCTTTTCTGCAATGAAAAATGAACCAACTAGGCACTGTCTAATACAAGGATTAATTAAATTAACAACATCTTTGAAATAGACTCTTCGTTTTTCTTTAAAATACTAAATATTCGCTAAAATTTATGAAGGGAAAGTCGTGTGTATTCCGCAATTAACGCTAATGCCGACAGGCACTCGGGTAATTTTTATCGTGCATGAACCATAATTTTATGGATGGATTTCATATGAAATAGAGGGAAAGCGGGAAAAACCGTTTGTAGCTTATTAGTCACGTTTCCAAGTTTGATGACTTCTTTATGTACTATGTACTATGTACTATTTTCTCTACTGTATGATTGTAATCTTATATTAATGTCATTACATCATAGAAAGGAATTATTTCATTCCAAGTTTAAAAAAAAGGAATACTAGACAAATATGTCGCAATACGTTTCCTATATTTGTGCTTTGTATTGAAAGAAAAGTGAGAAAAGGAACTTTTTCTGGAGAACACCCTTGCGTCTTCAGAAACTTTAGAACGTCCTCAAGTGTATTGGAAAAGAAAGGGCATGGAACAGAAGGGGGGATAAAATTATTGATTTATTCTTTCTTCCGAACACAGAGAAGTATTTTTCGCGAAGCCTAGCCGAATCACAACATATCCCGGTGATTTCTTTGTTCGATTTCTGGAGACCCGTTCGCTCTCTCTCACACACACACCCATTCACTTTCTTCTCTCTCTGTCTCTCTCCTTCTCTCTGGAACAATTTTTTTTTTATTTATTTATTTTCTCCCCTTCTTTCATTTTTCTGCTCTTTGTTTTCCTCTTTTCCGGGTGTTTTGGCGAGAAACGCTCCTCTCATTTTCAAGGAGTGCAGTCGGGCGTGGGGAATTTTTCGAAAATTCCGCAACGAAAACCAAATTGCTCGAGCGGGGATGAACTGAGCTCTCTTTGATTCCCACAGTACTTTGTGAGTTCGTGAAAGTTTTGTAATTCTGGAATTTCCTTGCGTTTATATTCGGGAGTCCTTGAAGGTGATTCCGGGAAGGAATGATGAAAGTGGAGCCCATGCGAAATATGCTTGCCCCGAGTCATCATCGAGGAGTTTAAAACTCCTCGATGCTCTTTCGGTGATTTCATTACTCCTGAACAGGAGGGAGCATTCTTTGACTATTCGCATATGTTTGTTGTGTTTTACATATTAACGGCCTTATATTTTTACTAGCTGAAAACCCGCACTTCGCTACGGAGTACATTCAAATTAAATACTACGGTCAATGTATGCAATTAATGCCAATATATATATATATATATATATATATATATATATATATATATATATATATATATATATATATATTTATAATAAATACGACCATCAATGTATACAATTGATGTAAAAAAAACATATTTATAAAAAAATGGTAAGGGATATTTTTATAGACAAAATAATGTCCAATCGTCTGCCGCATTGGCAAGAAAAAAATATTTTTTTGTCTATTTAGTTTTTATGCACGTGACAATAAATTTATTTAAAGTACCAGAAAAAGAAATCACGTGGTCAGCATTTTATAAATTAAATTCTAAAAAATTAATCTTTAAAAATTCACCAAAAATCAGAAAAGGGATGTAAAGATTCGAAAAAGATCTCATTTTGAAGGAATTTTTATGATCTTTCTCGGATATAAATTTTATAACCCTCAAGTAATTATTTTAAATGCAAACTTAAAAAAAGTTACAAAAACAGCTTAAAAATTTAATTTAAAAAAATCTAAGAAGAATTTTTCAAAAATCTCTCTTAGTGCACCCCTACACTATAAGAAGAATCGCCATGCAAAATTTCAGCTCTTTAGGCTCAGCGGTTTGGCCTGTGCGTTGTATTTCAGTCAGCGAATGAGTCAGTTACGGAACTGTTTTATATATATAGATGAGCCTTCATTTCTGGGAATGCGAATAAATAGACTTGTGTAAATTAATTACATCACCTAAGATATGATTTTTCTTTAAATTCCGTTTTTGAAAGTCCTCATATAGTGGTGATACATTTCTATTCGCTGGTGCTATAACGAATGGGATATTTTGCATTTGGGAATTTTATATTGCTTATGCCCAAGTAAGTTTACCTATGAACATTTCATTCTTTATCCCTTTGAGGGGCGCAGTTTGTACAAAGCAAACGCCTAAATCTAGGCGCTTTTTTTTCACTTGCATTCAATGTATTGAAGCAGAAAAAATGGTTAGTACTGCCATCTGTTAACAGTTTAAATATGTAAAAGCATTTTGCAATTTTTAAATGGAAATACATCCAAGATTCTTTAGGTTAAAAAAATCGATAAAAAAAATCTGCTCTGTGTAAACTGTTGGGGTTTTTGCCCCTCAAAGGGTTACACAGAGAAAATTAAGCCGGTCAGTTTTCGAAAGTTCCAGGTTTGCAGACACACTTCATGTTGGTTGAAAATAAAATGAGTCGACAGACCTATCTAATGTGTTCACCGCCTCACCCCAAAGCGAGCTGAATATTTTGTTCGTGGGTTGATGAGATTTTTCCGTTTTCCTGGCTCGCATTAAGTACATTTTTAATCTTTTGAACATTAAAGATATATGCAAAATCTTTCATGTAAATCCGAATTATAGAGCATACTTCAACACAATAGGAATGTAAAGACTTATAGCGGAAGATTTGCTATTTGTTTAAATTTGAAATTGTTGTGTAAGGATAAAGTTGCGACAATCGCGTAAGCTATTGCATGTTTAACATGTAACTCATACATGAATTATGGCTGTATATGATTGAGCATATCATGATATTAGGTTTTTCTTGTCGCAGATCTTCCATGTGCTTGTGTGTGTGTGTGTGCGTACATGTATGTAATATGTAAACATTATGTATTCAAATTATTTTTACATTACATAAAAATCTCATCATAGAAACTCTTAATTGAATGTAATTTTAATGAATAAATACATTTTTATTATTACAAAAATACAAGAATACGATTTCTAAAAGTAATTTTTGATATCTACCGATATAACAGGAACACACGGCTTCTTAAGCCCGTCTGCACACGAAGCAACTCAAAAGAAACTGATAACTGACTCAAATCACAAACCAGTCCGTGATGAGTCGCAACTGGTTACAAACCCGTCCGACGGGTTTGTAACCAGTTGCGCCGTGTCCGTGGCTCCATTCAATTATATAGGTTGCGACTCATCACGGACTGGTTTGTGATTTGAGTCAGTTATCAGTTTCTTTTGAGTTGCTCCGTGTGCAGACGGCCTAATATCCACTATAAAAAATAAGGTTGACAACTTATTTTACAGATGTTAATGAGCTGTGTGTTTCTGTTTTGCGTTTCCTACCACTTTTATTAATAACTCATCAATATTTTAAAAAAGCTTAGAACCACTGAAAAAAAAGTAAAAGCATGCAGTTTGTGTCATGCAATGTTACGAGTAGTACACGTATGTATATCAATTTGTGTGTACATATAAGTTGTGTTTGAAAGTCGAAGTTCATTCTAAAATCCAAATCTACAGATGATACCATCTAGCGGTAGCATTTAATTATAAACTGATTTGGCATGGTCGAATTTAGAAAAATGGGAAGAGGGGGGGGGGAGATTGTTTTTGAAAATTTTCCTGGCATGTATAAAGTAAAGTGGCAATTTTTACTGCTAACATTAAAAACATAATTTGAAGTTTTTTTATTTTACAAATTAATGTTATTGTTCTGAATTGCCATTTTAGCTGTATGAAATTTAAATGATTATCTAATTTGGGTAACAAAATTTCATTTAAAAAATTCGATGCAAACACTTTCAGACTAGGCATTTTGCAAAATTCTTTTAAACATGAAGGCTAATGTACTGCAAAAGTTAAAGATAAAAAGAATTTTTTTTTAAGTGTAAGTATTTATTACTAGTTGTGATGTATGCTTTATAACTTTTAATGATAATATTTTTAATGTTCAATAGATTAAAGAAGTGCTTAATTGATACATTATAATTCAACACAAACAATGTCATCTTTATATAATTTATAGTTCTCAGAATGGCAAGTATCAAATAAAGGTGTCTGGAATAAAATTATAAATCACTTGCTTCAAAGGAGTTTTTAAACTCACAAAGGCAGGTAAATGTACCCGTTTTCGAAAGTGGGTTGTAGGACCCACTTTCCAATGTGGGTTGTTCGACTCACCAAAAGCGAGTACCTCTGTGCTGTGGATTTCAACCCAGCAAAGTGAGTTCACCGACCAACTTTTTTTTCTCGGTGTATGCAATTACTTTTACTACGCTGCAGCACGTCTAAAGAGAGGGCGTTCGGGAGATGCCCGGATGGCTAGGGCGCTGGCTTTTGATAACAGAGACTTTGGGTTCTTGTCAATCTGTTGGCATGAATATTTCTAGCCGTTTGTAATCATCTTTAATCAATAGGTCCTGGTCCAGTTAGCCGTCATGTAGCAAAAAATTATCGTAATGTTCCAAATCAACCAATATTCCAGCGCCCAGTAACAGAAGTACAACACCTTTGCACTGGTATTGCGACAACAGGGAACATTGCAGGAAAACAGGGAACGTTGAAAAACTATCTCGTATCGAAAAAGTAAGGCAATGTATCTGAATTTTAGAGTATGTAAGCTTAAATAAAAATATAAATATGCAAGTAAATTAGAGTACATCTATGTAAATAACCACTCTCCATGAATCTTTTAATACAGGTCAGGATGAATGTCTAACTACTGAATGTTTAAGTCGCTAATTTTCTGAACTCAAATTTTTGGATTCCGTCGTGAACATGGGTGCTCGCAACTATTTGAGTTCGACTTTAAGCTCAAGATGTTTGTAAGTGTTACGTCAACCAACCTTTTAATTCGACTATTTACCTTCTTTCTAGTCTAACTCATAATTTCTTTGAGGTCTCTCCTTTTATTTCCTACCAAAGATTTTTGTAACATAACAAATTGAGGACTGAGGCTTATCCAAGATTAAATTGCAGTGCTGGCAGATTCTTATTTTATGATTGGGTGATGTCGAACTGGCTTACCTACAGCTTTTATTATCCTTATACATACACACACATGCGTATATTGTATATACACTGCTGGCCACTGTAAATGCAACACCCTGAAGGAAACATGCAAATAACATGAAATTTACAACATGCATTAGTAAGGGTGAGATATGCAAATGATTAGAATTTCAGCGCAGACGCACATCACGCGCGCCTGTGACGCCACTTCAAAGCGCTATTTAAGGCTTGGAGATTTCGACGATTTCAAGTTCGGCAATTGTGTTTTTCTTGTGGTTTTTTTCAAAAAAACGATCAATTATGCCTCGTCGAAACAGCGATCATCTTTTGATCAAGTATCCGAGTTCGACAGAGGAAGGATAGTGGCCTACCGAGATTGTGGATTATCTTTCAGGGAAATCGGTAGTCATGTTGGACGAAACCAAACAACTGTAATACGGATATGTGATCGTTGGATGCAGGAGGGTACGACAGACCGGCGTGTTCGATCGCATCCACCTCAGCGCACCACTTCACGTGATGACAGGCAAATTCTGCGCATGGCAGTGACGGATCGCTCAGTCACATCACGAACCATAGCACAGCACATGCAGTCTGAAACGCATCATCCAGTGTCTGCGCGTGCCATTCGACGCCGTTTACAGCAGAGTGGTCTGTCCGCAAGACGTCCATTGCTTTGTCTACCCTTGACGCAGAACCACAGACGTCTCCGCCGACAATGGTGCGATGACAGAAGAATGTGGTCGGCAGAATGGAATGAAATTGTCTTTACTGACGAGTCACGCTTCTGTCTGCAACACCACGATGGTCGCATTCGAGTCTGGAGACACCGTGAAGAGAGGATGCTGAACAGCTGCGTTATGCACCGCCACACTGGTCCTGCACCGGGTATTATGGTATGGGGCGGTATTGGATATCACTCTCGCACACCTCTAGTACGCATTGCCGGTACTTTAAACAGCCAGCGCTACATCTCCGAGGTGTTGGAGCCAGTTGTCCTTCCTTACCTTCAGGGCTTGCCCACTGCCATATTTCAACAGGATAATACGCGACCACACGTGGCACGCATTGTACAACGGTTATTCGTCAATCGCCAGATTGAATTGCTTCCCTGGACGCCTCGCTCTCCGGATCTTTCGCCGATAGAAAACATGAGGTCCATGGTTGCTCTACGATTGACCCAGATTCCATCCCCATCTGCCACAGGGGATGGGGATGGAATCTGGGTCAAAGTTGTTTGGAACACGTTGCCAAAGTTGATCTGCCACAGCAGATCAACTTTGGCAACGTGTGGAAGCTGCTTGGTCTGCTGTACCCGAAGAACTCATCCAAAGTCTCTTTGAATCAATACCGAGGCGTGTGGCAGCGGTGATCTCCAACAATGGCGGCTACTCTGGCTATACTGATTTTGGCAGGAACCACACTTCACAGATGTCTATAAATTCAATCATTTGATACTATGTCAACATGTTATCTACAAAATAAATTTTGTTGTGATATCTCTCGTCTTTCTTGGTGTTGCAATTTGGGTGGCCAGCAGTGTATATATATATATATATGTGTGTGTGTGTGTGTGTGAAAACATAACTGAACTGTCATAATACAGTTGACAAGTACTGTGAAAGGGGGCTTAAAATAATAAGAATCTAACAGTCCATGGACAAAGCGCGCGTATTTTGCTGTGTGAAAAATCATCTTTTAAAAGCGACTTTGAGCGGAAAGCGAATAATTCTAGAAGAGAGGTTTTATTTTTAGAAGTGTAAAGGTTTTGGGCACGAAGTTAAAAATGCACGATCAGCAATATTGAGGATTCAGATGCCCAAGGATGAGGTCTGCACATGTGCTGTGCAGCAGGAGCTCGGAGGAAATTAAGTTATGGCGGCATATTGAGTAGGATTACCTTGCTAGCAGATGCTCGCGGTAATCGTGCCGGAGTAGATTATAAAATGGCGAAGCGCGGAAATCAACCTGAAGAGTGGTCAACTTACGATGTTTAATAAAAACGGAGTTAATACGAATTGGATTTCTTTAAAAGGCCTACCACTCGCCCAATTCAACAATGGACGGACTGCATAGAGTTGATGTTAACACGGGAACAAAACGATCTCCGTGTCTCATATATATATATATATATATATATATATATATATACACTGAAGTGCCACTGAATTAGGGATAGCAAAGCCTATGCAAATTGTGTAGCGCTGCGCATCATCTATGCCCAAGTGAGGGCTCTGTGGTAACTGCATATATAGCGCGTACTGTGGTTGTTCTGAATTAGTTGTTGGAATTGCCAGTATGGGTAAACTGCCTGATTTAGACGCCTTTGATCGCGGATAAATCGTAGGTGCGTGACGCATGGGCCATTCAATTTCCGAAATCTTCAGACAGCTAGGATTTTAAAGGTCGACAGTGTCAAGAGTATACCAAGAATACATGGATGGTGGAAAAAAAACTAGCGATCGGGCAAACTGCAAAGGACAATTAGCCTTGACAGTGCGTAGTGAGAGACGGCTCAGGCGTATTGTACGTAGCCAGCGAAGCCAAATATTAGCTCAAATTACCACCCAGTTTAATGACGGTGCCAGTCGTACAGTCAGTAAACTGACTGTGTAACGCTCGCTTCACCGTATGGGTTTCGGGAGCCGTCGACCTACGAGAGTACAATTGCTCTATACTCGCCATCGGGCTGCACGTCTTGCCTGGGCAAGAGAGCACAGAGACTGGAGTGTAGAGGACTGGAAACGAGTAGCATGGAGTGGTGAGTCTTGATTCCGACTACTTAACGCCGACGGGATGCTGAGAATATGGCGTCAGTCTCATGAAGCCATGGATCCTGCATACCTGGCTGGAACTGTACAAGGGCATGGTGACTCAACTTGTTTCTCCTTTCTGCGCAGTGCTTTCTATCGGCACTCGTGTGAGAGTAGTGAAACATTTTCCGTAAAAATTGCAGTAGTTTTGATATGCCAAAAAATTATTAGTAGCTGAAAAAAATGATTACTCATTGAGGTGTTAAATCTTTTCATCTAACAGAAATGCATAACTCACCCGATAGACATCATATTTGGATTCAATGACATTTAAAGGTCATATGATCATCAAGGGCCGAATTTCGATTCAGATCTGTAGTTTTTGATCTGAAAATCAGTGCGTTATCAAGATATGCATCCCTTTAGACATGATGAAATCTTGTTTTCAATACTAGTCTTTAATTTGTTTTCTTTTATTAGATTAAATGCATATGTCATGTTTCATATTTTATTTAATTATTTATTGATTGGAACTTTATTTCTTTCTAAACAATGGATATCAGGCACTTTTGTTCTCAGAGGTGAATTAATGGCCTTTTAAAAAAAGGAGCACCAGTATTTCGATCATCTTTCAGAGTCGGGTATCGAACCATAGAGCTTTGGACATGATGGTGCATATATTCTGATGCCCTGCAACATGGCGGTGCTGGAAAAATGTCATTTTGTAAACAAAAAACTTTAAACATCCAGTTTCAAATTATCTCGGCTAGAGGCCGTAGGCTCAACTTCTTCTCCTAGAAAGCTGCCGTTACAATGACACGTGATCACGGAAAACACATCAGCATCCCTAACTGAGTGCAGAGATGGTAGGAAAGGGTGCGATCCACCCTGATGTTGCCCCTGGGGGTGCTCGGTCAAAATTCAGACGACAGCTTGCTAAGACAGAATCTGACCCTTGTGGTGCTATATAAACCGGAGACGTACACTTTAGTCCGATGCCTATATGGATCTGCTTTGGAACTTCCATCCAGGGTATATTAGAAACAACAACAACAACAATATGCATTGGCAAACAGTCAGCTCGAAGCCTATATGGACCTGCTTTGGAACTTCCAACCAGGGGATATTAGAAACAACAACAACAACACTATGCATTGGCAAACAGTCAGCTCGAAGCCTATATGGACCTGCTTTGGAACTTCCAACCAGGGGATATTAGAAACAACAACACACCGGCACACCGTCAGCTCGGAGTCTATATGGACCTGCTTTGGAACTTCCAGCCAGGGGATATTAGAAACAACAACAACAACAAAAACAACAACACACCGTCACACCGTCAACTCGAAGTCCATATGGACCTACTTTGGAACTTCCAGCCAGGGGATATTAGAAGACAACAACAACAACAAACAACGGCACACGGTCAGCTCGAAGCCTATATGGACCTGCTTTGAAACTTCCAGCCAGAGGATATTAGAAACAACAAAACCCCTGCACACCGTCAGAAAATAAATAAATAACGAAATGTCATAAAATAAACTTACATAAAAAGGCAGGATTAACAGTCTACATCGTTAGAGTAATAATAATATGATAACAAAATTATATGCCTCATATTCAAGAGAAAGTTGGGCAGAACGTAAGGGGTGGTAATTAAAAGATAAGATTCCATTAAAAAACATAATCATACAGTGGTTACTGTACAGGCTTTAAAATGCAAAAAGGTCGTAGGTTATATTCCTTTCCTGACAGGCAGTCGTTATAGATTGGTTAAATTTAGTTTGATAGGAGACCTAGAAACACTCTTTGTTCATTTGTTAATCCTTTCATCCCCCCTGCCTCCGCACTCCTGATGGGTCTGATTATCTATGCTCTAAATTACGTTCCACGAAACGTTTTCCTTACTCAAATTACTACGGTACGTTTTTCGGTACTCTACATGTCTCGATAAAATCGATATGAACTGCCTCTATATTTCCTATGAAACAGTAGAAAAAAATCAATATAAAAAAACATTGTTATTCGAAATAATGGAATATATTCATTAAATTACATTCATATGCTAAGATGTTCTCGTGAAAAAAAAATGAATATATCCATTTCATAACGAAAATGATAGATCAATTTTCTGGATACTTCATTAAAAGGGAACATTTTATGATTAAAAACATATTGAGGCGAAAGATGGAAGATAAAAAGAATAAGAAGCAAGCTAAGTGGTTCCGTTAGATTTCGGCACACTCCTTAATAGAGAGAGCGCTTATTTATTTATTGCAATTCTCGAGTCCATTTGTACAATCGTTTACATAAAGTCACCATTAGGCTACCATTTACATTTTTGGCAAATGAATATGCAATTAAGATAAATGCTCGGAGATGGTGGCTTTTTATTTCTTACCATTTGGGGTTTGAGAAACAGATGAGAAAATGTGCAGTCGTTAGGATTGCCTCAGGATAATGAAATACGCTTTTATGTCGGCCTAATGCATGTTTATATATATATAAAGGGTAAATACGCTTTCAATATATTACTCCCTGAGTTGATACTTGGGATCCATTCTCTTTGGATTTGGGCATAGAGATGACATTTCTCCTTTTAATTCCGGTGATATTTTGTTAGTAAATAATAGATCCAAATTATAAAGTTGTTTCAGCAAAGAGTGTTAGAAGGAAGGAAGCTTTAGATTTAGAATTTTTGACGGATGTGTGAGAGACGGACATGTCCAATAAAATCAGAAAATTGGGAAAAATTGTTCATACATCTATGGTGCCGGATATAAAGGGCTTAAGTTAAAAAAAGTGATTGTTAGATATTTGTTAGTATTGATCAAAAAATATTTTGACTTGTATAAAAGGCTTAAGTCTATCATTTTTTTTTACAAAAGTACATTTCTTTGTACAAAAGACTAAGTCGAAAGCATTGTTCGGCGATTGGTATAAAAGCCAATAACTTGGTACATTTAAATCACTGTTTTTGACTTAAGCCCTTTATACCGGGCGCCATATATATATATATATATATATATATATATATATATATATATATATATATATATATATATATATATATATATATATATATATATATATATATATATATTGTAGCGAACTGAGGTTCGTAGTGTCAACCAGTAGATGATTTAAACACACCAGGTATACATCACTCATTACATAAACAAAACAAATGCAATTTATTAATAAAATTGATGATGATGAGATATGTACACTGCACAGATGTAAGATGAACTTCGTAACTTAGGTAATCACACTCGATTTAATCGGCGTGGGGCGGAGTAAGAACACAGAAGTCCGCTAGGCTAGCAGAACTGGCTCTGCTTCAATGATGAAGAAACGGCACTTCTCCTGACGGGAAAGGGCTCCCCAATAATATCAACGGCGGTGATCACTGCACGCACCCGGTAGCGATGAAAATATTAAATTAAGGAGAAAGGACTCCTCACTGGAAAATACGGTAGCAAAGGCTCCTTCCACGAAGACTGGTCTCCGACAAATTTAGTGGAGTATGTTTACTCCTGCAGGAACTAAATCGTCGCTGCAAACAGTCACAAGGGACTCTGAACCTGTAAGGGCGGAAAACCCGGCTGCTCTTAAAACTGGATCCGCTACGTGTCAGGAACTAAAAGACGCAAGCCACGACTGAGGGGTCCATTCTCTTTTTATAGAAGAACCTCCACCGGATATTGCATCACTCTCCAGAAAGTCGAACGATCTAGAACAAGTGAGCAACGGAAATGGGTTTCCTGGGGCGATAATGAAATATTTTCCCCGGGTCTAAAGCGGCCGCCTTTTTAGTTTGTCCTCCAAGCCACTTCAAAGAGTCTCAAAGGGCCGCTTCGGTAAAATGCGAAAGGCACGAGTCCTTTTGTTTAGGCACGCGACGCCTCCAGGATGCTGCTTAACAATTGTTAGTTCATGAATGAAAGCACCTGGGGTCTCCTGTCATTTATAACTAACATCAGCGGTGTCACCCGGTGGCGATGACTAAATCAAGAAAAATGACCTATGTCCCCTAAGGTTCTGTGGAACAAGTCTATCGGATGAACAAAAGGAAAATTGCCGTCAGCATATTGCCACCTCAGTCGTCGGAAATCTTTTGATGAGCCTCAGGCCGAGATAGAAGAATTTCTTTTGTTAACGGAGAGGTTGAAATGCAATACTCTCCATAACCCCCCTGCCGTTAAAGTTTTCAATGTGGTTGCATATTGAAAACCAACGTTTCGTGTGGGTGGTTCCCAATTCTGCTATCTAATGTACCAGTTCCAACAGTTTTTTTTTCCTACTACACAAAAAAAATACGCAATTCTAACAAGTACGTACACATGCACTAACTGGATTACTAAAAACAAACACAAATAAATTCATGGTACTAACAATTAATTCTCTAGGTTACTACATTTACAAATCTAGGTAATTCGCGGACGTTTAAGGAATGTATCTGCTTAAAGCGTCAGCGTTTGTATTCTGTCTTCCCGGCTTGTGTTCTACCCGAAAACAAAATCGCTGTAACATAAGTTGCCACCGAAAAAGACGACCATTTGAACTGGCATTCTTCTTGAGCCATACCAATGGATTATGGTCGGTCACGATTTTGAATTCGCTTCCGTCCAGATAGTAGTGAAGTTTTTTTAACGTGAATATGATCGCCAAGCACTCTTTTTCTGTGGTGCTGTATTTCCTTTCGGGCTCAGAGAACTTCCTACTCAGGTACAGGATAGGATGTTCCTTATCACCTATTTGTTGGGCCAACACTACCCCGGCTCCCAGATCGGATGCGTCCGTTTGGACAATAAATGGAACAGAAAAATCAGGAGCTAGTAGCACAGGTGTTTTTATAAGAGTGTCTTTCAAAGTGGTGAACGCTGCCTCGCAAGCTTCGTCCCACACAACCGCCGCGCGTTTCTCCCGTCCTTTTAACGCATCGGTTAAGGGGGTCACTATCGTAGAATAATTTGGAATATAGTGCGCGTAATACCCAGTGAGACCCAGAAATGCCCGGATACTCGTCTTTGTCTCGGGCCGGGGAAATTCCCTAATGCATTTTACCTTTAATTCGGCGGGATTTCGATAACCTCCGCCGACCATGTGCCCCAAGTATTTTACATGGTTTTGGGCGAACCGACATTTCGATGATTTGATTGTGAGCTGCGCTTGCGCTACACGACTTAACACGATATCTAAATGCTTCAGATGCTCGTCCCAGGTCTTAGAAAATATCGCGATGTCGTCGATATATGGAACGGCATACTCCTCACACCCATTTAGGACGTCAGCCATGAGCTTACTGAAAAAGAAAGGTGCGTTTTTAAGCCCGAAAGGCATCCGCAAAGGCCTGAATGTCCCGAATGAGGTGACAAAAACCGCAATGCGTTGGGCCCTTTCTGTCAAGGGGATTTGCCAATACCCCTTTGCAAGATCGAGTATTGTTATGAAATCGGATCCTGCAACCTGTTCAACCCTTTCCTCTATGTTGGGGAGGGGGTAATATTCGGTGTTGAATTATTTCGTTCAACCTACGATAATCAATACAGGGTCTCGGCTCACGACCATCGGTTTCTACCAGAATGATAGGCGACGTATAATCAGACTTACCTACTTCTATCACTCCTAATTTTAACATTTTGTCAATCTCCAACTTCAAGATTTCGTTCTGTCGGTGTGACGTTTTGTGTGGTCTAGACCTAACGACCTTATCCGAGATCAGCTCTATGTCATGCGTAACTTTCTCGGTTTTTCCTGGGTTATTAGAAAAAATATTTTCATGGCTACACAATAATTTCTTTAATTCCCTTTTTTGAGTGAGATTTAGACGAGCGTCAAGTTCGCTCTCGCGCACAATCTCCTCGTAATCGAAATCGGTAGCACCGGTTTCAAAAACGTGGATTGCGAAATCATCCTCAGTACCAATTTCGACTTTACCTTCATAAACCCAATTTATAGTTTCGGGACGCCTGATATAGGGCTTCAGCATATTAATATGGTAAATGCTGGATTTCTGTCTAGGTCCGGGAGTTTGCACTCGATAATGCGTCTCGGATATGCGAGCTTCAATTTTCCCTGGGCCTATCCACTTCGGCGCCATTTTGCTAGGCCGAGATAAAGAGAAAATCAGAACTAAATCTCCAACCTCGAAATGCCTTTTAACTGCGCTCTTATCATACGCTTCCTTACGCTTAGATTGTTCTTCACCCATTTTCTGAGCAGCTAACTCTCGCGCTCTTTTTAATCTATTCACTAGGGTAAGGACGTGCTCTGTCACGGGTCTCTCTTCCTTACATCCTCCCATCCAACCTTCGTACAATAAAACTTCGGGTGTTCGTAAGTTTTTTCCATACAACAGTTCGGCCGGTGAGAATCCCGTACTATTATGCGTTATAGTCCGAATCGCGAGGAGCGAGGCTGGTAAATGACGTTCCCAACTCTCCCCGTTTTCCAAACACAGGACTTTTAACAGTCTCTTAAGTGTTCGGTGGAATCTCTCTACAGGGTTGCTTTGTGGATGCCCCACTGAACTATGCGTCACTTTGATGCCGAATTTCTCAAAAAATTCGCACGTTAACTCGCTCGTAAGCGACGTGCCATTGTCGCATTGCACCTCTTTCGGGAACCCGGTTCTACTGAATACCTGCAATAAGGCATCCGTGACAGGTAATGACCTTAGGTTTTTCACCGGAATTGCTTCCGGGAACTTTGAAGCTAAACATATAGCGGTGATTAGGTACTTATTTCCATTCTCAGATTCGGGCAGAGGTCCGCAAGCATCGATGTTTATTTTGACAAATGGCTCGCTAATTATAGGCGTTAATCGCATGGGGAATCTCTTAGTATCTTGAGCATTTCCTATGCGCTGACATGCGTCGCACGACCTCACGTATTCCTCCATTTCTTGGTAACATCGGGGCCAAAAAAACGATTTGGCTAGCCTCTGTTTCGATTTCGTCGCACCTAAATGAGCATTTGTTGACTCATGGCATACTGCCAACAGTTTTTCCCTGAATACCTGTGGGACAGCTAAAAGACTTCGTGTATCCCCAAAGTGGTCCCTCTGTTGTTTACACAGCAACCCGTTTATCACCACATAACCCTTCTCGCCGGTTTGACCTGAGCCTTCGACCCTTTTTAACAATGCGGCCACTTCTGCACATTCCCGCTGTGCGTCTGCGAATTTCTCTGGGGAAACATTTAATAGACTCAACGCTGGGTCTTCGCGGTCGAGGGGGGGTAAAACTAACAAATTCGCCTGTTCCTCCTTTTCCAGTTGTGTCAAAACGATTGACTCCCCGTCTGAGGGACTATTGTTCGAACGCTCCCGAAGAGAATCGTTTGACTCAAGCGTCTGTGTACAGCTCTCTTGACATTTTGACTGCGAGCGCGTTATTGCATTGATTTGCATGCTCTTAGAGTTTTGTTGACCCTGTCTCAGAAGAGCTGCCGTTTGATTTCCCAATATGTATCTTTGTTGATTTGACCTGTCGCTAATGACACAGGCCTTTGTTGTTATATCTCCATACTGGGAGTTCAGAATTACGCGCGCTAGGGGCACGTTAATGGCACGAGTGTCTAACGGCTGAGTGAGCCAGACTGTTTCGCCGAGATAGTCGTCGGGCGAAATAAATCTTTTACAAACCAGATCAATCGTACTACCCGTATCTCTAAGTATCTCACATCCCTGGCCGTTCACAGTCCCTATAGTCACATATGGTTTTAAGGGATCTGTGATTTCTAAATCGGCACCTATGGAGTTAACCTCTTCTTTTTTTGTTAATAACGGACACTGGGGCCTAATATAGCCGACCTCGTGGCAGAAATAGCACTTAATGTCTGCCACGCGCCTTTTGTCGAACTCTTTATGGTTCCATTCTTTACGGCGGTTTTCTTTTGGGCGAGGGGAGCTCACCTTATCTAAATTTCGTTCGGGTTCGTGTTGTTCGGGAGGTTTTTCAACTTTCTCTCCCATTTTTACAGCCCCAAACATTTTACGTTGGTCGGGCGCGCGTCCCTCGAATTTTTTCGGCTGGTTGGGGGGCTTACCTGTTTTTCTGATAAGCTCAAACTGATCCGCGTTTTTGACCAAGGTTTCAGGGGACGTGTAATTCTCCCAATCCCTTATATTTTGCTCCCGGATTTCACTTCCCATTTTCCGTTTTAATTGATCGACCAGAAAGAGATCTTTTGACGACTCAAAAGTTGTAACACCGAGACCCTCTATCCAACCTTCGAAATACGTCTTTATTTCGAAAAGATAATCTTTCCATAGGGTTCCTGGCTTACGCTGGTGTCTAACAAACTTCTGACGAAAAGCTTCAGGACTGAGCCTGAATCGCTCGAGAAGCACGCTCTTAACATGGGAATATTTTTGTGTGTCCTCGACTTTTTCCCGTAACACAATGGCCGCTACTGATAATGGTAACAGGCTAATTAAACTGCCTGGCCATTCAGCTTCCGGTATTTTTAAATGCTCAGCCTGCCGTTCAAAAAGGCAAAGGTATAGGCTTATATCAGTTTCTTCCGGGTCGAATTTTTGCATTATGTGCCTTAATGAGTGTCCCGCAGGTCTCGGAGGACTAACAGACGGGCTCTCTTGGGGGGCTTCCCTACTCAGTCTTAATTTGGCTAGCTCAAACTCTCGCTCTTGTTGAGCTAACCTATCCTCCCGTTCTTGTTGAGCTAATTCATCTTCCCGGTTTTGCCGGGCTAACCGTTCTTCCCGCTCTTGTTGCTCGTTTTCTATACGGGTCTCCATAATTTCAGCTAGCAGCCCTTCAGCCAATTTTACATTGTAATCTGCTGAACTTTCAATTTTTTTTATCATCTCAAGCTTCAGCATTCCCAAATCTACCTCACAACTCATTTCTATAGCGAGGTTAACTAAGTCCTCTTTCTTTGCACGAACAAGAGAACCCATGTTTGACAGAATACAAAGCTATTACAATATTACACAGAATAATACACACTATTATAAACCCTGAGGTAGTAATTACATTAAAACCTGAACACAAAATGCAACTACACAACACAATCAATTAACGTACACATGCAATGCATTAACAAAAATGAACTAAATTACTTTTAAAATTCCGCTTGCGATGTTACTATTTTAAGGTTCATAAAAGATAAATCACTTTGCTTTTAACATATCACAAAAATACACAATGCAAAATAGTTAAACACAATGTAGTTACACTATTTCTTTTTGAGCACAGTTACATTCCTTAATTTCTGGGAACTAATTTAACACACTACTATTTCAATAACAATTCTACTTTACACAATAACACTAGTTCTTATTTTACCTCAAATTAAAAATTTTTTTAACACCTTTTAAGTTCAGATCAAGCTATTAATTACAGTTATTAAATTCAACAATTTAATTCTCCTAATTCTGAGCAAACAACCAAAATATTATTCACTAAACTACTGTTGAATACCAGCACAAAAGAGAAACAGAATGGTACTCACAATTTGATGTGAAGACTGGCATCTAGTTGGCACTGCAGCAAGTTTATCAGATGGCACAAGAACGTCAAACGTTCTACTCTAATTCACAGGATACACACACCCGCGATAGCACTTTCACACAGTCTCAGTTCTGAAACACGCGCGAATGTCACTAAGGAAATTAACACTGCAGCAGTTTAGCAGATTTCACGAGAACGTCAGCCGCTCTACACTACTTCACAGGATGCACACCCGCAATAGCACTTCCGCACAGTCACAGTTCTGAACACACGCGACTGTCACTAAGGAAAACAAAATGTTCTTACTCTCGCTTTTTTTTCGTCAAAACGCTGCCACCAAATTTATGAATGAATATATACCTTCTGTAGCGAACTGAGGTTCGTAGTGTCAACCAGTAGATGATTTAAACACACCAGGTATACATCACTCATTACATAAACAAAACAAATGCAATTTATTAATAAAATTGATGATGATGAGATAGATATGTACACTGCACAGATGTAAGATGAACTTCGTAACTTAGGTAATCACACTCGATTTAATCGGCGTGGGGCGGAGTAAGAACACAGAAGTCCGCTAGGCTAGCAGAACTGGCTCTGCTTCAATGATGAAGAAACGGCACTTCTCCTGACGGTAAAGGGCTCCCCAATAATATCAACGGCGGTGATCACTGCACGCACCCGGTAGCGATGAAAATATTAAATTAAGGAGAAAGGACTCCTCACTGGAAAATAAGGTAGCAAAGGCTCCTTCCACGAAGACTGGTCTCCGACAAATTTAGTGGAGTATGTTTACTCCTGCAGGAACTAAATCGTCGCTGCAAACAGTCACAAGGGACTCTGAACCTGTAAGGGCGGCAAACCCGGCTGCTCTTAAAACTGGATCCGCTACGTGTCAGGAACTAAAAGACGCAAGCCACGACTGAGGGGTCCATTCTCTTTTTATAGAAGAACCTCCACCGGATATTGCATCACTCTCCAGAAAGTCGAACGATCTAGAACAAGTGAGCAACGGAAATGGGTTTCCTGGGGCGATAATGAAATATTTTCCCCGGGTCTAAAGCGGCCGCCTTTTTAGTTTGTCCTCCAAGCCACTTCAAAGAGTCTCAAAGGGCCGCTTCGGTAAAATGCGAAAGGCACGAGTCCTTTTGTTTAGGCACGCGACGCCTCCAGGATGCTGCTTAACAATTGTTAGTTCATGAATGAAAGCACCTGGGGTCTCCTGTCATTTATAACTAACATCAGCGGTGTCACCCGGTGGCGAAGACTAAATCAAGAAAAATGACCTATGTCCCCTAAGGTTCTGTGGAACAAGTCTATCGGATGAACAAAAGGAAAATTGCCGTCAGCATATTGCCACCTCAGTCGTCGGAAATCTTTTGATGAGCCTCAGGCCGAGATAGAAGAATTTCTTTTGTTAACGGAGAGGTTGAAATGTAATACTCTCCATAACCCCCCTGCCGTTAAAGTTTTCAATGTGGTTGCATATTGAAAACCAACGTTTCGTGTGGGTGGTTCCCAATTCTGCTATCTAATGTACCAGTTCCAACAGTTTTTTTTCCTACTACACAAAAAAAATACGCAATTCTAACAAGTACGTACACATGCAGTAACTGGATTACTAAAAACAAACACAAATAAATTCATGGTACTAACAATTAATTCTCTAGGTTACTACATTTACAAATCTAGGTAATTCGCGGACGTTTAAGGAATGTATCTGCTTAAAGCGTCAGCGTTTGTATTCTGTCTTCCCGGCTTGTGTTCTACCCGAAAACAAAATCGCTGTAACATAAGTTGCCACCGAAAAAGACGACCATTTGAACTGGCATTCTTCTTGAGCCAAAACTAAATCAAGAAAAATGACCTATGTCCCCTAAGGTTCTGTGGAACAAGTCTATCGGATGAACAAAAGGAAAATTGCCCTCAGCATATTGCCACCTAAGTCGTCGGAAATCTTTTGATGAGCCTGAGGCCGAGATAGAAGAATTTCTTTTGTTAACGGAGAGGATGAAATGCAATACTCTACAATATATATATATATATATATATATATATATATATATATATATATATATATATATATATATATTTATATATATATATATATATATATATATATATATATATATTTCCCCCAAAGTCCACGTGCGGACAGGAAGCTTATATAGCCGTTATATGAGAAGATTGTTCGAGAACCATGACGAACGATCACCCCATATGACGTGCTTTGGTCAAGTGTCAACTTGTGGCCAATTAAAAAAGTTCAGCGTGCCCATACTCAGGGCGTGAATCTAGGGTTTTCGCGGTCTTCTGTGTTCTGATCTAGTCCGACAAACATGCATTTTTGCGCCTCGGTTTTTTTTCCCGTTTGCCCGGTAGTTTCCGGACAATAACAGCGAGATATGTTGAGCTGATATAATTGTAATCTCAAGTAAAGTTGTCGAGCAGCATTTACAAGAATAAAGACTATGTTACGAACAAGCTGCCTCTTTCTTTCTGGTGTTGGATTTAAATTCTTCTTCTTCGTACCAGCTTCTTCGTTTTGCTGAAACAACCACGACTACCCCCTGCAATGTTTCGACTTACCCGCTCAGTTTACGTCACAAGAATTCAGTCATCATTATATATATATATATATATATATATATATATATATATATATATATATATATATATATATATATATATGAATTTTATTTTTAGAACATCTGTGCTTGGAAACCGCCATTTCCCGTTAAATCGATTTTTTTAAACACCAAAGGTGTTTAAAAAACTCATTGAAAGGTGTTATTCCCCAGATTTTTGTGTTGTATTACTGCTATGCTAGTATGTTAACACGTTAATAATGATTTCTTTCTGCGGTCTGAATAAAGTTTGTTTGTTCTCGTTTATAAGGCTTGAAAAAATTATGTTTTTTATTATTCCATGAGGTGCTGTATAACCTTGTAGTTTGCTGATTTTTGCAACTCATATTATATTTTGTGTGACAATTTTTATCCTGAATGGTAAAAAAGAGATCGAAATTTTTAACGTCATATGTTTGAAATAACACGCGTAATGTGCGAAAATAATATTAATATTTTTATTTTGCAAACTTAATATTTTTTAAAAACTTTCTATTAATTCCAATATAATTCTCATCGAATTAAAGCTTCGAACAAACATTTGTTGAACAATGAATTCATCACTGCTGGAGGTTTAAACGGATAGACGATTTCCCACCCTCAAAAATGATAAGTATGGCAGCTAGTAGTTCATGCAAAGGTCATTGTTATGTCATCGAACTGATGCAGAAATAAATAAAACAATTTTTAATATTGCCTAACTCTTTTATAGACGATCTTCCATATAGTATGTGGGTGGGTGGATGTACGAGCCAACGAGATATCGTTCTTGGTAAGTCAAATAAATGATGTGTCATCAGGGGTTAGTTGGGGTATACCTATACGGTGTCCCCGTTGCAGCAATGAACAAATCTTGTAGTACCAGCTGGTGAAAACAGAAAAGACAATAAGCCTACCGCGTTGAAAAAAAAACAGTTTTTCTAAAACAGTACCTATTCAATACCATCAGATTACGCAAACATATCTTTTCATGTTCTAAATGTTAGATAGCTGTTTATTCTATATATTGTTTAGATAGCTCCTAAAACATTAATCTAAATCCCATTTCTTTCCCTTCTTAAATTGAAATTATCTCGTGATTATAATATTTTTTAGGAGCGTTAAACTATGAAGTTTGTACACTCAGTTGTTTATACATTGTAGTTTATTTACTTTCAGTTATGACCAACTCATAACTGAAAGTAAAAAATAAAGAACACACATTCTGTAACAATGTCAACTTTAAGCCATTAGAAAGTTGTACTTAATAGAAATGATCTCACAGATTTTTTTAAGAAATATAATGTAAGTCTTTCAAAATTCCTTATGGTTTATATGTGATTTCATATTTCCTTGTAATTATTGTTTTTTATTTTTAATTTAAAATATTTTAAAATCCCGTTTTTCCTCACTTTAGTGTAGACTAAACCACGCTTTAATATATTTTAATTTTACTCTTGGCAACAATAAATAATAAATTGAATAAAAGACAAAAATTCAATAAATGGTTTGGAATCTTTCACTTTCTAATTAGGACTGCTGTCTTTACACCAACAAGACATGTTAAGATCTCTTCGATTTAACATTATAATGTTACACTACACAATTTAAAGGAAATCAACTGCTATAAAAATTTGTAAGCTGTAACAACGCCATCATTATGCAACTGAAGAGAAAAAATAATCAAAAAAAATATATCTTGCACTTTAATTTTTTTAAAAGATATCTTTTCCCTTACTGATATTAAAAACATCTTAAAAGCTTCCACTGAGTTAAGCCGCAAACCACATATCTCTAAAAACGCTCCATAAAACTGAGAAAAAAAATATATACTCTCTTTAGAGACCCTTTGAAATTCTACTAATTGAAATTTCCGTTCATCCGAAAACGTTCTAAACGACCCCATATTTCATACAGGCAGTTAACTTCCAATGCAGAGAGAGAATTTTCACCATTTGAAGAAATAGCGATTAGAAAAAAAAAACCTAGAAGATGAAAGGGAAATGTGCGAACCCAATTCTGGCGCATTTTGGTGTGGTAAAAAAAAAAAAAAAAGAAATTCGAAAATATCTGGCAGAAGCTACAGTTTGTGTCTTTAGAGGCTTGAATGGGGTCATTAGTTGGCAAAGGAACGTTCCTCATTCTTGTAATGTTCTTAAGTGAGTTTTGAGCGAGTCCCAACTGAGAAATAGAAGGGGGGGGGGGAGGGGGCTAATATAAATATTTGAATGGTCGTTGGCAGAGTAATTGCTCGACCAAATAGAGGATAGTTAATGAAATAAATGGGAATGAAATGAGGCTTGGGAATAGAGTTCCGTTTAGTAATGATATCGGGCTGTAGAAAATTTGGGGGTAACGCAGGAAATTTCATGATGTAGCGTGGAATAGGAAGATAGAAATGAGTATGCCAGAATGAGAATGAAACCAAATAGTGGAAATATAATCACAATAAGAGTAACAGGAACTCATAGCATATTTCCCTCTACAAAAAAATTAAACATCGTAAAATGCAGTAATTTACATACTATTGTTTTTTGAATTGTCTATATCAAAAACTGACTACCATTTCCAATCTTCTGATGTTTCGATTAAGGATTTCTTTACCTGTACATTGTAATAACTTACGACTTTTTCCGACGGGTAAATTCCCGTGAACCCACCCGGCGCAATTCCGGATATAATTGACTTCATTCATCAGTGAACAGTACTCTTGTCAACACAAAGGTGCAGACGCCCCGGCGCTGACTGAGCAATCCGGAGGTAGAAATCATTAGAAATCTCCTCCATTTTCGGACAAAACCGATACACTGACAGTTGCCTTCCAGACCTGCTAGAGCCGCGGAACAAGTTGGACGGTGAACCGAAAAGGAGAGGGTGTGTTCGACACTCGACCACCCAGAAGAAAATAATAAAGGATATAGTAAACACTCGAGCAGGAGTGAGCAGTTGTCCGTTATTTTCCGAGATGATAGGTGATCCTGAATAGGAGGTCCCTGGACGGACGCATGCCTGGCCAGAACGGGATGAACCAACCGACTCATCGCGACATCCTGAACCCATGATTTTTCATATAATGTTCAATTTTAATCTTCTGTAAATTGGACTATATTTATCATTGAAATGCCAATAAAGCATTATGTAAATTTTAAAGGCTTTCAGTCTTGATTTTAGGCAAAGTCTTTACAACGTGTTCAACATGCTATATTTTGTTATATATAAATTTCTGGCCGTTAAAATAGTATTAAAGCTTGCAAAATACTGATAGACATTTCCCGGTAGGTAGTTTGGTATTGTTTTACCGCTTACATGTAGCTGGAGGAAACAATTTATATCACTCTTGCTACGGATATAATTTGTAATCTGGAATTTTTGGTATGTTAACTATTGTAGCGTGGAATTTAATGCTACAGTTAATGTGTGCTAATTTTGCCCCAAAAATCTAGAATTTATTTAATATCAGGAAATACTTTAATTCAGTCACTTTGTCAAGCAATATTTTACATTAACAGGTGTGTTTCTTAAGCTCTTGCTTTGAATTCAGGGTGGTCTTTCTTAACGACATCTTTGCTCATTCATGGACATCTGTGCGTAAATAGAATCAACTCGATATTGTTGAAGAAATTTTTACTGTTCTATTTTCCCAGGGTACGGTTTTATTTTTCCCAAGTCACGGTTCTATTGTTGCCAGAATTTCTTTAAACTACGGTACCCTGTTTACGGGCTAACAAACAGCGTACCATCTATCAAAACCCCTTTTGAAAGCAGTTAGTCATTTTAGCGGATCTCAAGGTGACGTTTCCATAATACACGCCATTTCTCTTGCCCCCAAAGGCAATACCGTCAATTGATTCTTTGCAGCTTTTGAGAAAACCGCTTTGCGATAAATCGCCAAATTTTGGTGAATTTCAAAAGTCGCCAGGTCTCACCTGCTCAGCCAATCACCGCTTTTTAAACTTGCCGCGCCTTTACGTCATAAGCAGATGGTTGCAACTTTTCGCCCGTTATCGTCCTTTTAACTTAATGCGCGTCCTGCCTTCACACTAGGTACGCTACGACGTTTGGCATCTTCACACAACTTTCGTGTAACCCCCGCTCCATATACTCCTGTCTGAGAAGAACTTGAATAATCACATACGCACTTACTTACACTTTTAGAGATACTTTGAGAGATTACGATTTTTTGCTGTATTTATAGGTCGTGCTTTTAAAAGCCCCTCCAGAATGCGGCTCCTTCTTGCCTAATTCTGTGAGGAGGCTATAAAAGTTTTATTATGTATAATTTTGAACTATCATGGTCGTTTTATGTATTTTGCTAATAACGATGAAAATTTCCGAAGTGATCCTGAATAAATATCTGTTCGACCTAATAATTGGCTCGATCTCTTTTTTTCTTCTGCGTTTAAATTTGGTTCCCGGATTGCAGAAGACGATGGCTCCGCCTGTGTTTATTGTTGTCACCTCTAGAAAAAATCACTATGCAACGACGTTACCGGCTAACTTATCTACTGAAGCTATTTAGGCATCCAGTTACTATATCACATTTTATAGAAACGCGGTTATCATCATCGAAGAGAATTTTTTTGCTTGTTCCTAGCTCCACGAACTTTCTTGACTGGGTTCATCGGTGTTTTCTACAACATCTAATTTCGGCCATATTCTTCCCGTACGAACAGTTCGTCATCGAGATAGACACAGAGCCGTGCCGTTTCCTCTTCCACCGTAATAGTGCTTTTGAACAATTTACCTTGGTGATAGTAATAGTGCTTTTCCTTTTTCTCTCTACAAACTCTGAAGCCGCCGCTTCATTTTCCTACCACTAACTAAGGTGTAAATCTACAATACAGATATAGTACCGTTCCTTCATTCTCTCTACAGACATGGTACTGTTCCTATATTCACTTTATAAACATTGGACTTATTCTCCATCATAACTATAATTTGTTTCGTAGTATGAAACACGTGTTGTTATTGTTTAAATAACACAAAACTTGTATTTTCTAAATTCCTTTATTTATTTCCAGTTCTTTTAAAAATATGACGACAGAGAACGAAAATAAAAAAAGAAAATACGAGCAATAAAATAGAAGTTTTAATAATGAGTGGGAGGAGAATTTCTTTTTTATTGACAATAACGGAAAAGAATTATGTGTTATTTGTAATTCTAAGGTCAAAAATTATAAAGCTAGCAATTTACGTCGACATTATGAAACCAATCATCCTCAGTTTTCTAATCAGTACCCACCAAACTCCAAATTAAGATCAGATAAAATTTCTTCTTTAAAATCAAATTTAAATAAACAACAGTCAATTTTGATGACCTTTAGCAATCAAGCTAATAATGTGGCTGAAGTCAGTTTTGTTATTGCCTGGAATATTGCTCGTGCAAAACGCCCGTATGGAGAGGGAGAGTTTATTAAAAATAACTTGGAAGATGTACTTCAAGTTTTAGATCCAAATACTGCAGCATTGCACAAAATTGTTTCGCAAATTCCTATCTCAAGACACACAACCGAACGACGCATAACTGCAATTAATACATCTCTGGAATATAATTTAAAAAAATGATTTGAAGAACTGTATTGCATTCAGCTTAGCCCTTGACGAATCGACAGATATCACAGATCTTCCGCAATTGGCAGTTTTCATGCGTTTTGTTTCACCTGACTTCGTTTTTAAAGAAGAATTATTAGATTTAGTAGCACTTCAAGAGTCAACCCGCGGTGTCGATATTAAAAATGCATTAGATTCCATAATGAAAACTTTTGATGTGCCTCTTTATAAACTTGTAAGCATTACAACTGATGGAGCTCCGGCAATGCTGGGTAAAAAAATCGGTCTTATTGGGCTTTTAAGAGATGATTCTCAAATTTCACAATTCATACAGATTCACTGCATAATTCATCGAGAACATCTCGTTACAAAATATTTAAAATATCCTGATGTTATGAAAAAAGTGTTTCACATTGTAAATTACATTTGCACCAATGCAAAAAATCATCGACAATTCCAAAATTTCCTTGAAGAATTAAAGGACGAAGAACTTCCAAATGTCATTAATTTCGTTTGCATTGTTAGATGGTTATCTGGCTACAAGGTATTAAATCGATTTATAGATTTGTTTGATCCTATAACTGAATTTCTAAAAGAAAAGGAAGTAACCTATATAGAATTAGACGATGACAAGTGGTTACAAGACTTAATGTTTTTTGACTGATGTCATGGAACATTTGCAAACACTGAATTTACAATTGCAGGGGAAAGATAAAATAATATCTGATCTCTCACAGTGTATATTTAGTTTTCAAACTAAATTACAACTTTTTCAAAAGGATATAAAAAATAAAACATTTTGTCATTTTCCTCGAATTAAAAAATTTGTTCCAATATTAAACAAGAACAACCGTAACGGATAAAAAAGCTAGAAGGAATATTGACGGAATTCCAAAATAGATTTCAAGACTTGAAATATTTTAAATCGTCTCTTGATTTTTTTCTGAATCCATTTGAAATTAATATAATTCAAGGTTAGTTTCCCATTTCCAATATAATTATGACCCAAAAAGCATCTGGAGAATTAGAATTAATAGAGATGCAAGAAGATCAAGCTCTACAATTAAAATATAAGTCGACGCTGATTACTGAATTTTGGAAATTTGTACCAGAATAGATGTATCCTGAATTAAAAAAGGCTGCTTGCCGAATTATTTCAATATTAGGAACAACGTACTTATGTGAATCATTTTATTCCACTTTAAAATTCGTGAAATCCAAACACCGATCAGTATTAACTAACCAGCATCTCAAAGAATTACTGAGAAGTGCTGTCACCAATTATTCACCAAATTGTAAAGAATTATCAAGAGAAGTAAAATAAATGTGTTTAATTTTTAATATTTAAATTCAATACACATATTTTGTACTTTTATTTATATGTTTTCAATAAAAATAATTTCTGTAAAAAAAATTTGTTAATATCTTTTTTGGATACCTTTTAAATACGTATTTAAATGCGGCTCGCGAAAAAATTCAATTTTTAAAAATGGTCCGGACTATCAAGGAGCTTGGCCACGCCTGTAATATACTCTAATGGTTCGTAACTGTCTTAATATAGGGAATGGGAGATGGCCAATCTTTTACTCCAACGTGATAGGTGTCAGACCCCCTTGCATTGTATGAATCCTCCTGGAACTTGTAATCGTACTCCGCACACCTTTTACAATCGGAAGGAGGTGACTACTACATACCTCCTGGTAATATTCCGAATTTTTCTGTCAATTAGGAAATCGCAAATAATACGTCTGTCAGACTCTCGTCTCCCATTCCTAAGTGGAATTGATGAACGTGTGTAATAGCGGCTTCAATAAGCATCAAAAGAAACGCAAACAGGTGTCGAGAGCCATACACCTTTGGAAACCCTTGACAATAGGAGGTAGTCAGCTCATTTAGAATGATTAAGGAAACACAGCGGCGCACGTCATCTAAGGTAGGAACGGTGGACAATGAAACCCGCAATAGGTGGTCTCCGTATCGCGGATAAAAAAGGCCGATTGTCGTTCGAGAAAGGGAGAAGGAGGCATAAAAGACAGACGCGAGTAACGAACGAGGAGAATAGATTTGGACGGTTGAAAGGGTCAACACGCTTACGGAGGGACGGGGAGCTCATCGGACTTGGAAAGAATGAGCCCTACTCCCATGGTGGATTTTACGTTCGTAAAAACGAACCGTTGTAAATGACTTATCTAATCGAGATTTTAATATGTTAATAAACCTCATGAAATAAGAGTTGATTCTACAATTATAATTCCTTCTACATGATAATGATTTGTCGGATCACGACTATAAAGGTTAACAACGTCGTTTAACCTATTTGGTTGTGCGATAAACGTAGTACCTGATGAGTCCATCGTTCCTGGGCACGATGCAATCCCACCTCGCACAGATTAGCGCAGGTACGTATTGATTTAGGACTAACGGTGTAACAGGAGTGAGCCATGTGGTGAAAGACGATGCCTCAACGTCCATTGTCACTCTTAGCCCGTGCCATCGCCCAGTTTCCAGCCGAGACGGCATGGAAGTGGAGACAACCGAAGCCTTGAAGGTGATATAGTGACTCCATCAGAGGAAATTCACTCTCCCAGTAGACTCAAAGTAGCGTTATCCGTTACCAAGCACAGAGGTCCTCACAACGGACCCCGATGCGCTGGAAGCAAACCACACCAACCCAACCCCGGACCCCGGCCTGCCAATTAGGAAAGATTCACAATATTACACCGTCCGAGGCTTGTCAGACGATTTGGCAGGCATAAACTACTGACTTCCGGCCGCGCAATAACAAACCGTCCACTTTCGAAACCGCCGGTCACGACACTCGGGCCAGCTCCCAGCCCCCCCCCCGTGTTACCAGGGCTCTTCACTACTCCTTAGTCCAGTCCATATGCCACTTAATTCCATTTTCTCCTCCGCATACGATCAGAGTCATCCTAGGAACAAAGCTGCACCATACCCAATTTTAGTCCAAATTAAATAACAGCCACCATAAGTCTCACTACATTACATTTCCATTTTTGTTATTATCTAATTTACAATAAGATTACAGCTGCCCTGTACCAGTCGTACAAGTAAACAAACAATTTCAATTTACAGCCTAACAAATAATTAAATATAGTTAGCATAAACTGTACACCTCGTACAGCAAAATAATAGCAAGCGACAAGCATATGTAAAGCATAATATTCTAATATAGAACATGCAGTCACAACATTTGATTGAAAAACAAGCGACAAGCATATGGAATTCAATTTAACATAAATTGCAAATACAAACATCTACAAACAAATAATATTAAGGTCAAATTGACAAGCAAATGCAAAACGAAAACACAAGTCAGGCGCAAAGCAAAAGAGTCCACAGCTACCGAAGGGTCCCTGTGGGACCATAATCCGTTTTTTCAACGATCCGCTCCATCTCTGCACGGTAACATCTACAGCCAACGTCCTTTGGCAAGTGTTCTGTATCGATTTCTCTTCCCTCAGCTTTCACTCTATATCTTTCACAATTCCCACAGACCATTTTCTTCTTACATGAGTCTGTCCCATGCGATTTCTCAGAGCAAACTTTACAAACTTTTATGTTTCTACAGTGTTTCGCTGCGTGTCCAAATCTCCAGCATTGGTAACAAATTACTGGTTTTAGATAGTCTTCTCATCCAACCTATTTTAAATTTTTTTAACTTTTCCATTTTTCGGTATACATCACCCTTCATGCTAAGTATCCAGTTTTCACCATGCTTGGTCTTAGATGAAGCCACCACTTCGATGTTAGCGTTATCAAACTCCTAATTCTGTTTCTTAATATTTTCTGGTAGCTCCTCTTTCTTATATGACTCTTTATCTCCGAACACAATTATTCGAGGATCTTTCTTCCTAGGTTTCATTACATCATATGTCAAATTTAATTCATCTATTTCTCTCATTTCATTCATTAAGACATCCAACTCCTCCTTTGTTTCGGTTCCATTCAGAATGCCCCTATTACGACAGGTTTTTATTCCAATTCCAAGCTTCTCAGACTTGATCCATCTCTTCCCTTCTTCCTTCATTTTTTTCCGGATCCATTTTCATCAAAGGAAAGAGAGACACTTTATTTCTTCCTTCTCCCTTAGCCAATTTCACTGGCGTCTTTACTTCGGTAGGTCTCCTCTTGTCCACTGTCAATTAGGAAAGCAATATAAGTAGTTTCAACAACTGCAAAAACATCCGAAACTTAAACAGATCCCCCTAAACTCTCTGCTGAAGCAAGCTCGATTCTCGCACCGCAAATGCTGGTAGCTGTTCAGACCATCCGAGGAATTCTGTTCCAACAAAGTCTCATCGGAGAGCATCGTGGTAATCTATTTATCGTTCCACAACATGTAAGATCTGGAAATGCAATCGAGCTAATTTATTGCTCGATTACAAAACAAACTGCGTTTGGGCCCAAGGAGAATTTTCCGAAGCACATTGTAACCATTTAGCTTAATTTGCAATTACTTGTAACAATCCAGATACCACAGACAATTTACACTCCCGGCTTTTGACTAGCGAACAAGGCTAGAAGAAGTATACAGACACTGTTTGCACATTTTTTAGACGATTTTGGTAAGCGGTAATAAAAAATCGTTTGCTGCAAAAGAAATAACTGCAATTTCGAAACGCGAGGGTCGACCACATGGGAGACTCCTAAAAATCCAACCCCTCTTTCCAGAAGTTTCTTGTTCTTTGCCTTCTTCATAGCCCTAAACACATGTCAATGAGTTCTGCTTCATCGCTCCCGAAAGTAAACTATACAGAGGCTGTTCGCACATTTTTAGACGATTTTGGTAAGCGGTAATAAAAAATCTTTTTCTGCAAAAGAAATAATTGCAATTGAACTATGTTTTTAAAAGTCAAAATTATCATCTACGGCTTGAAAGTTTTGTTTTTATTCAAAATGGCGTTTTTAACAAAGCAGTGGTTCGAAGGCTACATATATGCTCTTTCCGAAGAGAAATATGCATACTCCGTGATCCAAAAACGATGTGAGAGTCATGGTTTTGTGATATTTAAAGCGTCGATAGGTAATATCGTCAACAAGAAAGGAAAAAAAAACTTCAAATTGCAGTATCAAGTGGAAAAAAAAATTCCAAACAAGTATCCAAGGAAAAAACGGACATCTTCGACTATTGCAAAGGTACGTTGTTTAATGTTAAAAGAAAATCCCCCTACTCAAAGAACAGTTGCAAAATCATTAAAATGCTCGGTGTCCACTGTAAACAAAATGATAAACGTTGATTTAAATCTTAAGAAAGCAAAAAAACGCAATGTGCATCGCCTTCTTCCAAATCATATCGCTGAACGCAGGAAACGCTGCAGAATTCTAAATGAGAAACACTTATCCAAAGAAAAATGGAAAACAATTGTCACAATAGATGAATCATGGGTGTATTTAAATGATTGCAACAAAAAAGAGCCATTTATTATCATAAATGGGGAGAAAAAAATTTAAGTACATGGTTCAAAGAATCGAAAGAAAGTTTTTCTAAGGGATTCATGATTGTTGCTGGTTTTTCTTATAATGGCAAGTTAAAAATAAAGAGAGTGGAAAAAATGTCAAGATTAACTCCAAATACTATCAGGAACATATTTTATCGCCAATTTTTCTGAATGAAATACCATCGCTTTACCCACAGTGCCATCAATCTGTGAGACTCCATCAGGACAAAGCTAGCAGTCACACATCAAAATCCACTGTAAATTTCCTAAAAGAAATGGAACAAAAAACTGGTATTAAGGCCATACCCTTCACTGATATCCCTACTAAATCTCCCGATATATCACCTATGGATTTTTGTGCTTTCGGACTTTTAAAATCTGCATTATCCAAACGTCGTCCCAAAACCCTTACAGGACTCTGGAAAGCTGTTCAGGAGGATTGGGATAGAATACCTCTTCTGACACTTCAAAAGGCATTATTATCCTGGAAATTGCGGTGTCGAAAGATAGTTCAGAATAAGGGATGTCAAATAGAACAACTAAAACACAAGAATTTTATGTAATTTAGTTTTGTGAATACAATATACATCGTCTAAAAAATGTGTGAATAGCCTCTGTAGATGTCTCTTTTCATTGTATTTCTTTTTTTGCTTTCCAAACCGTTCCCGAGATGAACTATCATATTTTTTTAAAAAAATTTTAAAAAACCCTACATCAGTCACTCATTAGTCTTATTTCTTCCCCATTTTCCACAAATTTCCCAAATCGGCAATTCATTTGCCATATGTCTCCCAATTTCGGTAACATCTTTTCTTTCAGTAAGCTATATACTGAGGCACAACACATGCGTACTCGGCAAAATACACTCATGGACAAAATATTACCGCACCAAGAAGGAGTCGTCAAAATGAAACGAAATTATACATACGTAATGACTACTTTGATATGAGTAAATGATAAGAAAATCAAAGAAAAAGGATAATTTATTTCAGAGAAAAATGCAAAAGAACGGAGGAGTTAATACTCCGTTAGACATCTCTAGCGCGAATGCACAATGCGATACGATCGGGCATTGAGTCATACAAGTTCTGTATGATGTCTTGAGACATTTCGTTCCATATTTGCTGTAACCTTGCATCTAGTTCGTTCAAACTCGTGGGATGCCCAACTCGTCGTCCCAAATGATCCCAGATATGCTCGATTGGAGACAAATCTGGGGATCGGGCAGGCCAAGGAAGGGTAGTAACAGTGCGGAGACAGTCTTGTGACACCCTTGCCGTATGTGGCCGAGCATTGTCTTGTTGAAAAATGGCTCCTGGGAGCCGTTGCATGAGTGGCAACACATGTGGTTGCAGGATTTCATGAACATGCCGCTGGTCTGTCATGGTGCCACGGAACAATACTAGGGGTGACCGTGTATTGTAGGCAATGGCACCCCATACCATCACACCAGCTGTGGGAGCGATGTGTCGCTGTACAGCAAAGGCAGGATTGAAGCGTTCACCACGGGCTCTCCACACACGAACACGATTGTCATCGCTGCCGAGATTGAATCTGGATTCGGCGCTAAAGACGACCTGGTTCCATTCCGCTGCAGTCCAGTTTCCTCGTGCGCGACAAAACTCCAAACGGAGGCGTCGATGGGTGGGCGTCAAGGACAGCACACGTAATGGGCGCCGCGATACCAACTGTCCTTCAGCCAGGCACCTTCGTATGGTTCGAGAAGACAAACAGGCCCCTAGTGAAGGTGCTACCTGTGCCTGGATGGCGGCCGATGAAGCAGTTGGCTGTACGCGTGCATTTCTTAGGATGTGGCGGTCTTCTCGACGACTGGTCTGTCGAGGGCGTCCTGAGCCTGGTCTTCGTGTACATGACATCTCTCGGATCCACTGGTCCCAACACCTCCTCACAACACAATCAGAGCGGCCTAATTGACGAGCTACTCGCCTAGCTGATCACCCAGCTTCCATCATCCCGACGATTCTCCCCCTCTCAAACTGCGACAACTGCTTAAAATGTCTTCGAACACGGCGTAATGGCATGTCTATCTCAGCTCTTCCTTTGTAAATGATTCAGCACACTCAAACAAGCTTTGGTCACCTGTTTTATACTCCACAGAGTACGATGTTCAACGCCCTCTACCGGCTATACTTAACACGCAATTACGCTGCATTTCTAATCATTTACATATCTCCTCGACATGTACCTTCATTGCAAGTTTCGTTACGATCCCGCAATTATTTCTTGGTGCGCTAATTTTTTTGTCCATGAGTGTATATTCATTTTCCAAGCTAATAAACATTAAGTTCCGCGTACGGATTTGCCTTTAAATTTACGGGAGGGCAAAGTTTTGAATACTCTGAATTTTTTATGGTGCTTTCACACAAACCATGACATGAAGGATTGTTAATGTTCAGTTGTTGAGTGATCCGTTTGTCACTGAACAGATGTAAAGTCACTAAACAGTTGTAAACAGGTCTGATATCTGTTTTCCCACAAACTTGACTTCCTGACAAAATTGTCTCAAGTTTCACTTTAAAAAGTGGATAACGTATCTTTTGATACGCAAATTATATGCATGTCTTTTTTTCATCTTTAGGTGTCATTCGGATAAACACCATGGAAAGGTTTTTCGAAACTGACAAATTTCATACATGGATATAAGCTTTTCCATGAATCGCTAGTTTATCTAAATTGTCTATGGATTTGTTAAACCTCTAATTGCAAAATTGGAGTAATTCGTAAATTCATAAATAGACTCATATATGTGGTATTTTAAAATTTCAAAATAAATTAAACATTTAAAAAAAAATTTTAATGTGGTTTTATCATTGTTTTTATATTCTGTTTTATGATAATGCTAATTACATTTTTTGGAGATATTATTCTATTAAAATGTTTTATATCTTGATTCATAATTTGTTTATATATTACATTTTATTT
Source organism: Dolomedes plantarius (assembly GCA_907164885.2). Lineage (NCBI taxonomy): Eukaryota > Metazoa > Arthropoda > Arachnida > Araneae > Dolomedidae > Dolomedes > Dolomedes plantarius. Next base: position 103,395,805 of record OU015500.1, read on the forward strand.
TCGCAAATTTTTTAACTTTACACAGATTGTGTTATTTAGTATGTATTTCTTAACCCTATTTCATAGTTTATGGTGATATAATGCGTGGTAGTTTGTTAAATTTATGTCTTGGGGCGTGAGTTTAGTTTTCGAATTAATATAAGTAATGACAAAAGCAAAAAAACAAATCTAATCATTTTCATTTTGGCTCAGATTTAATTAATCAATTTCCTACCAACAGACTCTACGCCAGGGAAGAAAAACGTTCTCACGTCAAGAAGTAGAAAAAAAAAGGATCATGGTATACTCACAAATATTTATACACTCTCCGTAGAAGTGATTAAATTTGTAGGTAAATGTTACGGTTCCTTGAATTTGTGAGTAAATGTTGGTTCTCCTTTATTTTATTCTGGTAGGGGAGAACGCGTGTGATGGTACATTCTCTAGTGTATAACAGTTATTCAGTTAAATAATCAAGACAGTAAAAATCTGAAATTACGGGCATCCAACGAATAACAATTTTATTACACTTGTAGTCGAGTTATTTATTTATATTTATTAATATTTTTTTATAGTGACCATTTTACTTAAGATTTTGGTTGGTAATGCCAATCCGCATTGAAGAAAATTGCAAAATATTAACAATATATTTTCTGTTTCCAAATAGCCAATGTAATTTTTGATTTAAATAAATCATGATTCTTTTCGACAATGGTACAATAGATGATTTAATATACAGTTTTATGTGTATCTGTATTCTATTACATACCTGTAAATTTTTCATAATCATTTTTTTAAGGCAAAATGAAAAGGATGTCATATTTTACCGAGCTAAATTCTCATATTTTCTTGAGAAATAATGTGTTAATAATCTGGAACTTCGCTTTAGTATCTATAATGGGAGAAAACTCATTTAGTTATTTATTTTCCTACAATCCTCTATATTATTCTTTATGTATCTGAAATTGGCATGTTATCTTATCCAACTTCATCCGAATTACTTTATTAACGGACGTCACTTCACTATAGGTCATAATTTTTTTGAAAGTGTTCGAGATCATTCTCAAATACCGTAAAGTTAGTATTGTCCAAAGTTCAAAACCCCAAAAAGAAATAATTTGAAATAATAATGTCTTAAATTAATGCTTTGAACCACATAATATTTTTAATTTTAATTAAAAAATTCTACCTATACTAAAAAATTTCACTAGTTCTTGTCGATAAAGGGTAATAATAAATGATTGGAACAAACTCAACACAGGTTCAAAAGATCCTTTAAATGACGAGGAAAAAAATAGAAATTAAGTATAACTACATATAAAAAAAGGAAAGGAAAACCAATTTCTTCTCCTCATATATTCGCTTAGATATCAGCTGAGCGTCAGGATGACACTAACTGAAATATCCCTGCAGGAATTTTCCCATGAATAAGACTCAGGGATTAAATATTGTACTGCTTCCTTTAGAGTCTTATACATATGTGAAGTGAGAAATAAGGAAATAGAATTGTGCGAGTAATAAAAATGAAATAATTAATTTAGGTTAAAAGTGTATGGGGGTTTGTTATCATGTTTCAGGATTAGAGAGGTGAGGAAGATACTAAAAAAGGAAGATCAAAAAAGAAAAATCGAAACAAATGCCAGTGAATTGGAAGCAATTTATAACAGGGTTGTTACACTAATAATAAATCAATCAATTGATATTTATATATATATATTGATATTTTATATATATATATATATATATATATATATGTAGGTACATATATGTACTCGTATATAGTGAAAAGAGGTGTTAATATTTAAAATAAATGTATTCATTTCGATAAACAGCAATAAACTAGTTCTTGCTTTTACAGAATGACTAATCTTCATGCAAAAGCAACTTAAATGCATCGATTTCGCACTTATCAATATTATTTTTCTCAAAACATAAACCAAAAAGTGATATATGTATGCAATGAACAGGAACAAGAGAAATGTACTCCAGTACCTTATTTTAACGCAATAACTTAGTTTGCTTATAAGTCTCAACAGAGGTGGAAAAAAAAAGAATCTTTACCTCGAAATGAAGTGTAGGGAAAAGAGAGGCAGGCTGCTCAACAAATATTTAAGGAATCCTCTTTAAGCAACGATTAAATTCGTAGGTAAACGTGTCTCTTCCCGAAATTCTGGTGCAAATATTGGCTTGTACACAATATCTTTCAGCCCTGGAATTCAATATAGTGAGTGCCTTATGGAATGAGGAGATTTTTGGTAATGGATGAAAACGTACTATATATATATATATATATATATATATATATATATATATATATATATATATATATATATATATACATATATGCATATATATATATATATATATATATATATATATATATATATATATATATATATACATATATGCATATATATATATATATATATATATATATATATATATATATATATATATATATATATATATATATATATATATATATATATATATATATATATATATATATATATATATATATATATATATATATATATATACAGTGGACGCTCGTTAATTCGAACTCAAAGGCTCTCAGAAAAAAGTTCGAATTATCCGATGTTAAGAGAAAATATATATCTTTAAAAGTGTATCACTGAAGAAGAAAAATCTCCTAGTATGTATAAGCCCAGAAAACATATTATACTATGTTATCTAAAATTAAACATATTAAAAAGCAATACAGATTTACCTTAATCATAAAATGAAGCAGAAGATATGCAGCAGAAAGTAAACTTTAATTAAAAATATGAATTACACTTTTGGGAAAAACTGTAAAATGGATGTTTGATTTTGTTTATGATGTTTACTTTGTTCAGATAGCTTCTCGATTTGAAGTAAACATTTCAATTCATTTTCAGAGGAAGGTTCCATCTGAATAAATGCTTTCAGAGTTTTATTAGAGTTCATTATGACTTGATCATTGGGACTCTGAACAGTTTCTATATTCTCATCTGATTTCGATAAGGTCTCTTCTATTTCATCTTCTGGGATAGTTTTTATTATGTCATCATCGCTCAGTTTTTCACAGACTTCCACGTCTTCATCTACCCTTACATATTCAGAAAAAGTAACGTTATCAGCGTTAAATTTTTGAATTCAGATCTTCTTTTTCAAATCTGTATCAATATCGTCACATTCTTCGATATGATTGTTCTCTTCGGCGTGCATGACGAAATTGCAGTCGGCGTTTGACGAAAGCAATCATCATCGCATGCGGCGTATAGATCATTTATAGCTGTCAGCATAGTAATGTCGTAATTTTCACCATAATCTAAACAAAAATACAATATTCACCAACGTTTAGCGGAAATGCAATAGTCTAGGAATGCAGGCATGTGCCTCTTTACACAGGAAAGAAATACAGAAGATTTTGACACACAAAATAATAAATACAATGTGTATTTTCTCCTTAAACGAGGAAAAAGAAATTTAATTTGTCAAATTTTTAACCGAAGTGATAAAAATTTAGTTCGAATTAATGAGATATTTTTAACATTAATCCCAATACAAGTTTTTGGGGGTCTATGGAATGGTTCGATTTAACCGAGTTCGAATTAACGAGCGTCCACTGTATATATATATATCTTGATTAGATTAATATAATGGATAACACAAATCGTTTCGATTAGTGTAATTCGAAGTAAGCACCTTCTGACGAGTCCTCGTCTGTAAAACCATTAAAAGTGTTTTTTTTTTCGATTTTATGCAAGACAATTTACTATCTTGCCCCTCTCACGGGTTTCATTAACTTGCAACAATTATAATGCCTGAAAATCAGGCTGAAATTTCGATCTTAATGTTATCACAGTATCACAGTTACTTTATCCTTTGATCCTCGTGTAGTACCAACTACGTCACAAATTCGACTAACCCTCCAACTGACAAAAATGCCAGGTGAGAACGGATAGGGCGCTGACATTCAGTACAGATCCTGTGGGTTCGAATCCCACTTTTCCCATGTTTGTAGCTGTTCGGAATTGGCTTAAACTGTAGGTCACGGTATAATTAGCCCTCGTGTAGCAAAAAGTTGACCGTAGCGCTCCAAACCAAACCACACCGACTAACAAAAAAAGTGCAGTAACATATTTAATCCTTCAATCCAGACAATTTTGCATCTCCTATTTATATGCATGTTTTTGATCAGTGTTTCTTTCTGTGTCAAGCCTTCATTGCCACTAAACAAAGTCATTGCCACCGATATATTTTAAATTCAAGTACATGTTTCCTTTAGAATTTGAGTACAAAAAAATGACTTCTATTGTAAATCAAAATAAATAGGAATTAAAAACTATCCACACATACTTTTAAATCTCCTTTACGAGTCACTTCTGACGTATCCATGGAATAAATAGCATTTTTCTGTGAATGAAACAAAATATGGGAAATGCGCAAAACATTTATTTCAATAAAGAAAAATCAGCACCATTTCAGGAGTGCATCAGTGGAAAACAATACTTTTATGTTAATTAAAATCCTTTTTTTACCGTAAAGAAAAGGTAAAAAAGGGAGCCTTTTTGTAGTAAAGGGAATCATTATTATGTTCGAAATCGTGTTTTTATGGCCTCATTATTTTTCATTATTGCCAATACAGAATGACATTGTGGAACACACTGCTGTTCTCCAACCACGCAGTTAAGTTCTTTATTTTCCCCCCATTTCTTTATTTTAAACATACCTTCCTTAATTGATAGCATAAAAGCACGAGAAAAAAAGTAAAGTATTTTTCCAAGACCACGTTTTTATGGATATTTATTACTTAGACTAACGTAATTGACGTTTATTTTCGGGAATACTCAACGGTCAAAGAAAAATAAAAGGTAAGAATGAGATTCAACTTTGTTGTCAATTCCGCAAAATTCCGTGGATAAAATGTTCTACGGTAAGAACAATGGGAATAGTTGGTTAGAAAATCCTCGAATGAAAATTAAATCTCCTTTTTTTATAAAAATCTCATAAAGGGAAAAGACCATATTAAGATAAGCAGTCGAAGAAATTAGTTAGAGTTATGATTAGTTACGATTGGTAAAAGAAAACCTAACTACAGCTAAATTAGAATGTTATATTTGATAATAATTAAGCAAATAAAGTACCTATGTATTTGTCTTTCAAAGAAATGAATGTTATCTTCTAGAACTCCATATATAATTCATATATTGAGTGTGCTATTATTTTCCTTTTTCTATATGAATGCTGTTATAATAACTATTTCTTTTTCTTTAGGAAAAGAACCTGAATTTTTTTGTACGTTTTTTTGTCACTTGAATCTTATTTATGTATGATTAGTTAATTGATAAATTCTATTAATTCAGCAAACATTTTATTCATGTTTTGAGGGTCATAGGTATTCCATACATATTTACATACATATTTTTTTAATTATTTCTATATGAATTACTAAATCTTTAAATACATATATCATAAATATATATATATATATATATATATATATATATATATATACACTGCTCAAAACAATTAGGGGAGCACATGGTTTTAACGAAATTGCGCAAATACTTACACCGATAAGTAACATAAAATAAATCATCCATAATTTAAAGCCTAACAGGAAACAGAAGAAAACTTCATATGCAAATCAAAGTTCATGACGTCATAAACCAGGAAAAGAACATAAAGGCGGAAATCGGGATGTTGCAGAAACGTCTGTTTCACTGCCTTAACTGTGAAATTCGATTGCTCAGTTATTCGTTTTGAGAAAAGGTGACTTGAAAATGTCTTAACAACGTGATTTACCGGAATCCATGGCATGGGGTATTATAGGCAGACTTGAATCCGGGCAAACACAACGTAGTGTCGCGGACGCTGTTGGAGTCGCCAGAAATGTCGTTGCAAGGCTGTGGAAAACCTTCCAAGAAACAGGGAATGTTAGACTTCGACTAGGACAAGGTCAGCCACGCGCCACTACAGCAACTGATGACCGGTATATACTGTTAACAGCTCGTCGAAACAGAACAGACAATACTACTCAGCTGCAAAGACAGTTGCTCATGGCAACAGGATGAAGGGTGTCCAGCCAAACAGTACGTAATAGGCTTCATTAGGGAGGTCTCTATGCACGTAGGCCAATGGTCTGCATTCCATTGACCTCACTCCACCGTGCGGCCCGAAGAAGATGGGCTGCTGAACATCGAGATTGGGAGCAACATGATTGGAGCCAAGTGCTGTTTACAGACAAGCCCCGTTTCAGTCTGGAGTGTGACACCCAACGTGTTTTGGTATGGAGGGAAAGGGGCACTCGAAATAACCCCACATTCGTTCGTGAAAGGTCACACTACATACGAGCTGGTTTTATGATATGGGGTCAGCATAGGTGGACGTACGGACCTGCATATCATTCGGAATGGTATTTTGACGGCCGGAAAGTATGCAGACGAGATACTGAGACCTCATGTCATTCCTTACGCTGCAGCCATTGGAGATTCCTTTGTTTTTCAGCATGATAATGCCAGACGGCATACAGCTCATCTTGGGGAGAACATGCTTGAAGCTGAAACAATACAGCGTATGGAATGGCCAGCGTGCTCTCCTGACCTGAATCCAATCGAGCATATTTGGGACATACTCGGACGACGCATTGCTGTGAGACCAAGGCCTCCTTTTACTCTCCGACACTTGGAGATTGCACTTCTTGAGGAGTGGAACATTATTCCCCAAAGTTCTATCGATAACATCATCGCATCCGTGGAAAACAGGTGTACAGCAGTCTTAGCTGTTCGAGGAGACCACACGCCATATTAACAATCTTTCATCAATTCTAAACAATACTTTTTGCCCTAAACTGTTGCCCTAAATCATCTTTTCATGTTTTTTCCATATTTTCAAAAAATTAAAGCTTTATTACAATTTTTTTTACGTTTTTTTTCTGTATTGCGCATTGATACGCGTGTACTATCTATTTTATGCCAATACGTGGCTGTCTCGAACGGTTTTCTTAACTTCTTTGCTTGCTCCCCTAATTTTTTTGAGCAGTGTATATATATGTATGTATCATGATACATATACTGGCTGAATAAATAAAACATGCTAATACTTGCTCCTATCTGTCAAGAAAATTCAATATAATAGCTAATCAAGGTAATAGATTTTAGTGTTAAAATGGACTTAGGGATGAGATGTTTGCCAATATTGCATTAATATTTTCTACATTGAGTACAGATCATTTAAAAATCATTGATCATGCTTTCAGCATTAATAGAGATCGTTTTGCAGAAATATCAATTGTTAAATAGGATATTTGTACAGAGTTACGAAAAATTTTAACCGAAAAAACATTAATTTCATAACTTGATCACTATGGACATGAACAGTTACTCGGAACAGCAATTTAAGCATAGCTAATAAAATGCTCATTTACAACTCCTATCTCCGTCCAATTTTAATTTATAGAGGGCCATCGTGGTCATATTGTGTGGGTGTCCACATTAAAAAACTAGCTTCTGCTCAGCAGCACTGTTAGGCAAATTCATCAATGCTGATTGGTACTTCAGAAATTCCGATACTTACAGAGAGTTAGGAATCCCTACTATTCAAAATTACCTAAAAAATCAAGCCATTAATTTTCACAACTCAATAGACAGTGATCTTTTAAAATATTTTGTAGACTATGACCACGCAGACCCCACTAACAGGAAAAGTCCTGAGTCTTCCGTCCTAAATGTTGTTTCCTTTTCTTTCTTGTCATATAAAATACATAAAAAACAATACTTGTATTTGACAAGGCAAAAAATATCTAAACCATCGTATAATATAAAAATAAAAATCATGTGTGCTATCCTTAAACTTCCTTCTCGCATTTATTTCCCTCCACTATAGGACTTGTCTTAACACTCTCGTATTTCTGGTCCAGATCCACGCGTGGAGAAGCTCCGAGCTATGGTGATTGAACTCATGGATCTTGAACCTTCAATCTATTCGTTCCTCTAAAACCAATCACTTTCTTCCTTCCTTCTCCTACCTGCCAATAGAAATCCAGCTTACAGGCTGCCAAAGTTTTCACGTACCTAAGTACTGACTGAACTGGAAGCTACTTCACTTTGGTGAAGCAATTTGAAGGATCCCGGAGCCGACCAATCAGCTCACTCCATTTTTCACATCGACGAACGCTCGCTCTCCGATGTTACTACCAGAAACATCTGCGTTAGACGGCATGGCCTACGAAACGCAGTTCATTACATTTTTCCTATGGTCCTATGGACTCGAGTGAAGATATGTATGGTATAAAACATATTTGAGAAAATACATTTAAACTTTAGCTAGTTTGTTGAGAGGTTATTTTTTAGCACCACACTCATTTTGCTACGTGTTACTAAATAGACATACTTGTAATGTTTTTCTATAAACTAAAAATATCATAATTCATACAGAGAGACATGTAGAAATCAATATGAAAAAATAATAAAATATTAAAAAACGATGTTGGGGTGCATTGGTTTTCTGATTGTCGCTACCTGAGTGAAAATACTCTTAAATTACTATCTGAAGATCTTGTTTACAGCCTCCCAGACTGTATAGTGGTCAACCTCGGGCGATTTCATGGAGCAGGCGTGGATTCAAATCCTGAGTAAGGCTTAGGGCGCAACACTTCCTCACCTAAATGGTGCTCCCACAATAAAGTATCCAGCAAAACTTTGCATTGAACAGCAAAAGGCGTATTTGTAATGACAAATGTATCCGCTTTAGATAAAAAAAATATCATGTTCATTAAGAAAATTAATAAACTGTCTATTGAATCAAGTTTTAGTCAGCAATGTATTTAAAATTTTTATAAAGAGTCTAAATCCCATTACTTAAGACCTTTTTTTCCGATGATACATTTTTTTATAATAAAATATATATTATTATTTTTTAATTTACATAATGCGCACAGTTAAGCTCCTTAAATAATATCATCTAAGTGTTTAAAAATCAAGAATGTAAGACAATGTCGATCTATTTTTGATATAGAAAACATTAAAGAACGAAGTTCATATGATAAAAGAGAATTATTTAGTTGTTCAAAAAGCATCTTTTTGGTCCCATTACATATTTTTTATCATACGCAAAGCAGGAACATTTTCATGGCCCATTTCTGATTTAACATACGAGTCAGAGGAAATAATGATATACAAATGTATATCAAGTAAATACAGAACCCTTTCCAGTCGATACAATTATTTGGGGATTAATGTGTTTTTAAGTTTTTGAAGCATACAGAAATAGCAGTATCTGCGAGTAGGCCTTTGGAGTCAAATGGGTAAAATTTAGCAAGTAGTAGCATGTTGTGAAGGATAAAAAAAGAGGATTGTATTTAAAATTTAGTATGGGCTTCTGGCGGCCCAGTAATACAGCATGCTGGTATTCGGTACTGAGGGTGCTAGGATTGAATCCTGGCGTCGCGCCGCAAAAAACGCCCCCGCTTGTGTCATCCCTTTATAGGGGGTTATGCTGTCCGCCTGTATGCTACCCCCATAATAAAATGGACAGTAAACTGCTGCGTAGTATAGGCGAATGTTTGACGATAAGTGCCTCCACTTCGAAAAAAAAAATAAAACACTAGTATGACTTAAACCGACGAAACTGAATAAGAAGTCCATTGATTATCATCATGAATATGTAATCAAGTTGGCAACATTTCATTCAACCTTTTTTGACATGCTTTTTTGACATCAAGTTTTTTATCTTAATATTAAAAAAGCATATAATAAAAATGGTTTTAATTACCTAACCTACGGAAACTGCCGCAGGTACACGTAATAAGGGTTCCGTTTATGATTTATGTATTAGCAACATATTTTATTTTCTCATAACTGTAATTAGTACTTGGCCCCGGCCCCTTAACTAATAAAATGCACAGAATGGAAAAAAAAATATTTTCAACGACTGAATTTTATGGATATTTATTGCAGATAGGTAATTAAAATGGAGGAGTATTTTCCAGAATTACCAATCTACAATTATAAAAACACTGTAAATTTCTCAATAACACCATTTAGGAAGACATGCATAAAAAAAATCCCATGTTTGGAATCTAACAATGGCTCTTTATTTCCCTCTAATGTGACAGAAAGGCGGAAAGGTTTAAATTTTCACTTTTTGCAGTCGTAATGTAATGTAATACATTTTATCAAACCTCGTATTCAGGTTAAATGTTTACAGTAAAAAACGCACGAAACAATCATTTCGCTTTTTTGGGGTACAAATTTTAAACATTATAAAGTCTTAGTGTTTTATGAAACCATTAGGTTATCATCCTAAAACGAATATGATTGTTGTTCAAATGCATATTATATTTATGTTCTTTCAGAAGGTTAAGTAATAATGTTTGGTGATAGAGAGTCCTTTTAATCTTTCAACCATATTATTTCATTTCATATATTTAACAGAATATCCGGGCTCGAGGTAGCCTTGTGGTAGCGCGGTGGCTTTCGGTGCGAGAGTGCTCGAATAGAATCCTGGACGCGCCATTGAATACTTACGTGTCTAGTTCGGATATGGGCACGTAAAATCTATAGACCGTAAAGTCTCTGATGGCTAAATGGCTAGATCGCTGGCTTTCGGTACCAGAGTCTGTGGGTTCGAATCCCACTCTCTTGGCATGGACGTTTGTAGCCGTTCGGAATCGGCTTTAAGCAGTAGGTCCCTGTCTAATTAGACCTCTTGGAGCAAAAATTACCGTAGCGCTTAAAAAGATAAAACCCCAAAACCAAACCCTCTATGTGGTCAGAGAGAGTGGGAGAGGGTCCGATCCCTCAGATGTCACACCTAGCTGTGCTCGTTCAAAACTGAGGTGGCAACTAGCTAAGACGGACTCCGGCGTTTTGTTGCTATATAAACCGGAGCCGTACATTTCAGCTCGAAGCCTATATGGGTCTGATCTGAAACTTTCATCCAGGAGGCATTAGAAACAACAACAACAGCGGAATATCCGGTTATGTGATTTGATAGTCAAGGTATATCTCGAAAGCTTTTTCTCCTTTGCTTTGTTGTCCCTAACCCAACAGTTTTTCTCGCCAGAAACTGCTGAGTATTTAATTTGAAGACAGAAATACTTAACGTAAATTTGTTGACGGTAATGCATGAAATTAAGCCTACTGATAAATATGTAAATCGTAAAATAAGAATTTGTGTTATATTTTGAAAATTGTTCAACTAATGTTATTATGGATTTGAATCTTACAAATATACTACACTATATATTTGTTTGGCGACAATACAAAATGACAAAGCATATATTATGTTACTTAACACACTCAAAAAACAGTTCAAAAATTTCTAAGAGAATACAAAATCTTGAATTCCAGTATAAAGTACTAAAACGGTCAAACCCTTATCAAGGGAATCGGAGAGAGAGTTTTCCGTTACTGGAAATTTCTGTACAAAAATTACATCTAGGTCTTTTTAGTGCATCACTTAAAGGATTATTATTTTTGAAATATTATTTTTAAAATTTTAAAAAATGTATAAAATATTGTAATTTACAGGGTGGCTAATAAATACTGTAACACTCCAAAAAATAAGAGTTAATTTTAATCGTTTGGAAAAACAATTTATCTATCTATTTGTGTGATTGGCAACTTTTTGTAAACGTAGGCGATTTTTGTTTAAAGTAAAACATGTAGAATTTTTTTAAAGATGGAAGCCAAAAGGTTAATGGTTAAACAGCTTTTTGATCGCGGACTTTCTGCAGGTAAAATATTTAAGCAATTAAAATGCCTTGGTTTTAATAGGACGTTTATATATAGGACTATAAATCGATTATTGGATACCAATAGCTGTGAAGATCGACCAAGGTCCGGTCGTCCACGCACTGTTCGTACAAAAGAAGGTATCAAAAGAATTCGTGAAAAGATACGAAGAAATCCACAACGTTCTGCAAATGAAATGGCTGCAGAAGAGAACATCAGTCGCAGAACTATGCAACTTATCATAAATGAAGACCTGGGTTTTCGCCCTTATCGCAAAAGAAAAGTTCAAGGTTTGACTACTGCACAAATAGTAAAATGGTTACAAAGATGTAAGAAATTGCTGAATCGGCACGGTAGCAAAAGTGTTGAAAAAATAATTTTCTCTGGTGAGAAGCTGTTTTGTACAGAACAAAGTTATAATGCTAAAAATGATGTTGTATATTCAGCAACCTTCGAGGATATACCTGAAAATCTTCGAACTGTTAAACGCTTTCAGAACAAGAATTCTGTTATGGTTTGGGCTGCAGTGTCACACAATTGAAAACTGCCTCTGAAATTCATCGATAAAGGGGTAAAAAGCAATGCTGAATATTACAAACAGGAAGTATTGGCTACACGTTTATTACCACATGCTAACAGATTGTATCCCAAAAAGAATTGGATATTTCAACAAGATTCTGCACCATCCCACCGATCCAAAACAACACAGGAATGGCTCCATACCAATTGCCCGAAGTTTATCAAGCAAGAAGATTGGCCACCTTCTTCACCAGATCTAAATCCTTTAGACTATTGCATTTGGGGGATTTTAGAGTCTAAAGTAAATGCTAAGCAGCACAGAAGTTTGGACTCCCTCAAAGCTTCCATACGAAGTGAATGGGACAAATTACCTCATAAAATGATTCGTGCCGCAATAGGACAGTGGCGTAAGAGATTATCTTTAGTAATCGATAAAGATGGCGGTCGATTCGAGTAAAATTATTTCATGGTAAACTTTCATGTGTAATGTTCATAATATTGTTGTATTTTCCATTTTCTATTTCATCTGTGTGTAATTAAATGATTCGATATTTGTCACAGTATTTATTAGCCACCCTGTAAAATTTAAAAGCGATAAAAGTAATATTTATAAATTTCAGTAACATTTATTTGGCTATCCGATATTTTCCGGATAGTTTTAAAATTACCATCCGATAACCGAGTTTTCTGGAAACCCTACTCCATACGAGGGGAATCAAGGCCTCGTCATCTAGGATTTGATCTTCCAAGCCTTGTCCGGGAATTGAACTCGGGTCCGCATGATATACGCATTAATGAGCACAAGACAGTGCGGATAGCACTTGCCTAAGTATTGTATCATTCCATAAATATTGCGGTATTTTAGAGGTATTTCTGAAATGGAACAAAAAAAAGACTGCTTAATTTCAATTTGAACCATATTTACTATTAAAATTTACTACTTAATTTTAAATTTCAGATTTCCTGGTGATAAACATCTTTAGGATTTGAGCAAAAGAATGAATCTTAATTTCTTCAACCATCATCTTCTGTAAAAAACCGTTTCCGTTTTTTTACAGAAGATGATTTTGATTACTCCGAAAATGGTTATGGAAGTCTGAAGGTGCCAGATCGGGAGAATATGTAGTATAAGTCATTAGTTCCGATTCAAACTTCCTCCATTTTTGGAGCGTTTCTCAAGCGGTATGAGGTTTGGCGATGAAAGATGACACCTCTTCTTTTAATCAATGCTGGCCTTTTTTTTTCTTCAACTGAGCCGTTCGAGATGTTAACAATACAGCTCCTTCGTAATGTCTTGGTTAGTTTGTAGCAATTCATGATGAATAATTCCTTCCTTATCCCAACAAACCGATTATCTTCCTTGGATGGAACCCTCATTTCGGTTGTGTCTTATATTGGTCAAACTATTAACTCCGACTCTTAATATTGTTATAAAAAATCAATTTTTCATCAACAGTAGCAATGCGTTTTAAAAATGGCTCCCTTTTACAGTTTACAGAGGTGAGAATTACGGATATCATCTAGCCATTCGATAATTCATGACGAACCCATGAACCCAGTTTAGAAAAAACTCCGATCTTTTTTAGATGACGATGGACTGTTGAATGAATTGATTATAGCTTATCTGATAATTCTTCCACTGTTACATGAGGCTTTTGCTCTACCATCGGTCATAACAGATCATCATCAAATTCCTGTTGACGTCCTTGCCTTAGTTTATCATTAAGGCTATAGTTCCCAGATCGAAAAAAAAGTGGAACCATCTTTGTGCTGGACTCGCGCTTGCAGTCTCTAAACCATAATAAATCTTGCGCACTTTGTTTACTGTTGATGCCACGTTGTGGCTTTGATGAATCTCCCATTGAAAAATGTTTCTTGTATGAAGTTTTGACTCATGATAAGGGGTAAATAATGTTGTCAAACTCACATCTGCACCACTCGAATCTTACTCCAACATTATGAATACTATAGACTGTATAGCAGTATACACGTCTCCCCCCCTGTCCGCCATGACTCAATATTATGTCATTCATTATTGTAAAATACAAAATACCGCATTACTTATGGGATGACCCTATATTTTAATAGAACTGTGGATGTAATTTGAAACGAATGACGCTGGTTTGAATTTCTTAACCTAAAGAAGCTGGTATATGTACGTGTTATAAAGGATTACGTTTAGGATTTAATATATATACTGCAATGAAACTGGCGTGGTGGCCCAGTTCGCCAGAGCAGCGGGCCAGTGATCTGAACGTCTCTGGTTCCATGCTCGTCTCTGAAAATCCATCGCCGTGTGCAATAATGGTGGTCGGTGCACGTAAAAGCTATCGTGGCTGCAGTGTCTTCCAAGTTCTCAAATTACCTCTACAGGTTCTGGGTCAAGTGCATCTACCTCGTCGCTTGTCTCGGTTCAAAATTATGGGACCGGTCCTTTAGCCAAAGTGGACTCTGACCCTCGCGGTGATGTTAAAAACCGGAACCGTGCCACTCTGCCCAATAGCCTTATTTGGACTTGAACAGATAGATACTATCAGTCAAGGGGCATCAGCATCAACAACATTCAAACTTCTCTAGCCGGCCACCCCTATTCAACGGCGACACCTCTAAACGGCTATATTTTGTTCAAAACCAATTCAAGACTACATGGCTCTATTGCAATGGAAGAAACCTCTCTTTGATTGACACCCCTTAAAACGGCCATTTTCTTTCGGAAGCATGACTGGCATGGAGAAGTTTCACTTTATTACCACCAGATTTCATTTTCTCATAATGGTAATTACTACTCGGTCCCTTTAACTAATGTAATGTACAGAAAAGCAGTAAAGAGTATTCCCTAAGACTGCGTTGTTGTCGATATTTATTTCACATCGATAATTAAAATGGATGATTATATATTCCAGTATTGCCAGTCCTCAGTTATAAAAACATCGGAAATGTCCCGATAAAACTTTTTAGGATGACATGCATAAAAAAAAACGGTTTTCGTAATCTGACAATAGCATTTCACTCTCCTCTAATGTGACAGAAAGACGAAAGGTTTAACTTTTCCTTTTTTTATGCAGCCATAATGTGATGTAATATATTTTAATCAAACCTCGTATTCGGATTAAATCTTTACAGTAAAAAAAAGCACTAAACTATCATTCCATTTTTTTTAGATTATATACACTGACAATAATTACATAAATTTCCGGAATTGGGTCTTTATCTTAAGGAAATAACGATTTTATTTTGTAGCATATTCACTTTACATAATAAGTGCAGATTTATTTTCTTCATAAATAACTTTTTGTTATCAGGAAGCATAATTACTTATCAGAGCAATTTATTAGATAAAATAATTAACTAATCACAATACATAGCTACCGAAATGATTTCATGCCATGTAATGAATGTCAAACCATCCTTCATTTTCCCCTTTAACAAGAAATAAAAATGAACGAAAGGCATGTGTTAAGCTTATATCTTTTCAAAACACTTGGCATGGTGTATTGTTAACGTTATTTTAATACTCGCTTATATGCATTGATAAAAGAATGGAATGCATTCTTAAGAGTTTAATTTTAAAGATAAACGAACTATAGTATATAACACCTATAAATATTACAGATATTATATTCAGTGCTGAAAAATAAGTTTTTGTAAAGTTCAAAACTACCCGTGCTTGCAGGTTTTAAGTAATACACTCATGTGACTATGTCGCGACCATTTATAACACCAGTTAACTTACAGACGAGGTATATATGAAGACCTTATTTGAATTGTGGTCCAACTCCACTTTTTACAAAAATGGAGTTAGCCCCACTTTCGTGTTCATACAAGTCATATCTGCCTTATATTTAAACTGGTACATCTGCAGCTTATTTCTGCTGCCAACAGAGGGTATTACAATTCAGACTTTAGCAGTCATTTCTCAGCATTCACTAGACTTTAAGACTGTATCTCAAAAATGAACAAGAATGGAGTTGGACCACTATTCAAATAAGGCCTTCATATAAGCTATGGGATGAAAAGGGAGTTCTTCATAAGTAGTTTAAAACTTCATAAGTAGTTTAAAAAGACCCATTAATTCTCCACAGTAAAATAACCAATAATTTGATAATCTGCATACTGATATAATTATTATTTCACTATTCTTTTTATATTTTAAATATGCCTGTTTGTATTTTTTCCCATATTGGTGTAGAAGGCAATAAAATTATTCATATTCTTGTATACGTTAGAGCATAGAGAAGCTACTATCTCCCTGAAAGCTAAACTGTAAAAAAAAACATCCACCAATGTTAAGACGTCCGTCGCATTATTAATACAAAGGACTTCAAACCAGAGAGGATCTATAATCCCTTGATGAAAGGAGGGATCAGACTACCTTTTATGTCAATTGACTTCTTGAGACATATCAAAATACACCAGAGAGTTAATATCGTCCCCCAGTGTGTTAAACGTGATAAACAGCTGGTCTTCAATTAACATCTTTCCTGAACTGCTTCCATCAGATTTCTTTACTTTTTTCAGAGATCAAATATAAAACATATAAAAGAATACAGATAGTGGGACATATATATATATATATATATATATATATATATATATATATAAAACCCATGGAGAGTTCAAGGAAAAAATAACGAAGGGGAAAAACAATCAGAGCGAATCTCCGAACGTAGAGTCTTTCTTCCAACTCTAGAGCGGGTGGTAAATACTTGACCTACAGATAAACGCCACCTGGTGGCCATTGGTGAAATTAGTACTAGGGATATCACAATGTAATGCATAGACAACTTAAAGATAAGATGAGAATTTTACATGGACATCACAAAATGCCAGGAGAGGAAGAAGGAATAGCAGAGTTCTTTTGTAGCAAAACTTTTCCCATAGGGTCAAAGAGATAAACTATGCAAATTTGGTTCCCACCAATAAAGGTATCTGAGATAATATCACGAATAAATGGAGTTTTAATTTTACATATGAAATTTGGGAAACAGAGACTTATCAGTATCCGTCGATGTTCAAGGGGAAAATATATATATATATATATATATATATATATATATATATATATATATATATATATATATATATATATATATATATATATATATATATACGTCACATATTGTCCCAATGTAAAACTGCTCCTCAACTTTCAAACATGGTACATTAAAAGCAAACAAAGCGCCGTAATTTTACAAGCACTTTAAATTAAAGGAACGTACTCCGCGTTTCGAATCTCGTAGAATTCTTCCCAGATGACGCCTTTGAACATAATTGCGACCTGTTATTTCGAAATGTTGCTTTCGTCGTGGCAGATGTGCAGCTTAAATCTTTAATAAAAATTTAATTAGTTTCTATGGCTGCTCCGTTGCATCAGAGCGATGCCTGATATGAGATTTCGTCGCCACAGCATTGCTCAATCGATTCGTTATTGATTCAGAGATATGAATCGATTTTGAAATGCCGATTTGACTGTTCTAATTTAGGATGTAGAAATGGAAATATCATATGTTATGTCGATTGCTTTAAATGCAGCAATGTTTCCTATAACATGGGGGTTTTACGTACATATATAGGTCTAAGTAATATATACTGTAAAACATCGTTTATCTGGCACTCCTTAATCCGGATCTCCGTATTATCCGGATCAGATTTGCAGACATTATTTTTATTAAATGTTCATATAAGATAATGTTTAACTATGATAGCCAGAATGTAAGTACAAGTATGCTAAATATTCGCTTTTTAGTTTGATTCAATGTACAGTTCCTGCATAGATTGTGCGATAAATTATGGTAATAAAATACTTTTTGTTGAGTTTAAGAAAGCTTTACTATATTTACCAATTCTTTGATAAGAAATTATGCGAAAAGCTATTTTTATATTTTTTAATGACTTGTAAATAATACTATGGAATTTTGTTACAAAGCGTAGTTTTTTATCGTAATAAAATGTTTGGTTTAAGGTTTTGTTTTGCTTACTACCCATTATACCATAACCTTAGTAAAAGGTTTTTGTTTTTCTTGTTACGCATATTACCCGGATTATCTGGATTTTCGATTATCAGAATTGCCTATGGTCCCAGTTAGTCCGGATAAACGAGGCTTTACTGTTCATAGATTTACATATATATGTTCATAGATATACTGTTCATATATATATATATATATATATATATATATATATATATATATATATATATATATACATATATATATACGTTATGTTTGTGTGTGTGTTTGTGCATTTATCGCGGTCCTTATGAGCAATATTGTTTTTGTCCTGATGTAAATAAGACGAGATCAGGGTTAAAAAATTGTAAAAGACGATATTTTGACTCAATATTTTCTCACTTGGTGTGTCTGAGAGAGGAATTAGTGTTTCTCCTTTTTTCTTTTTTCAAGTTTCCTTGGTTAATTCTAACGTAGAATTGAAAATTAGGTTTTATCAAATTATTATTATTATTATTACTATTACTTCTTCTTTAGAATATTATGAATAGAAAAAGCAACTTTTTTTATTTTCTCAAAAATAATTCAAATGTAGCAATTTTTATGACTTATTATAATTACTTATGTATTTTATAAACTCATTTATCTCCCACAGAGAATAAATTAAGATAATTTATCTTACGTTAATTGTTTAGGTATTAGGTTTGATATTTTCCCCTTATTATTTTCGCAATAATTTTGTATAAACTTTTAACTGACCGTGGCATATCGAGCGAACTTCCGCACCACATAGAAGCGAGGCAGAGGATATACAGTAATCATAGTACATCAAGTATCGCAGTTCGAGTCTACGAATAATTGAAATAGCAGTAATTTTTTTTAAAATTTAAACAAAAAACGAAATTATCTATATATATATATAAAAGCTTGTCTGTTTGTTTGTCCGCTATAGAATCATAGACTGTTTCACCCACCGGGACCAAATTCGGCACAGTTAATGTTTAGGACTGAAGAAAGTTAAATCAGGAAAAACGAAATTTGGGGCTCAATTAGTTTTTTTAATTAATGTTTTAATGATTTTTGTGCCCCTAAGCGCACCTCTTAAATGTGGATACAGCCCCTTTACCACAACCAGTCTAATTCGATACGCGGGGGAAAAGAGGTTTGTTCTGAGGGGTGATTTCAGAGTTAGTCAGGGGGTGACGGGGGGGCAGAGCGAAGTGTTTATTTTGCGGGAGATTCAGCCCAGTATTTTTTTGATGGAATGCATGAAAAATTTTATATCTATATATCTACCCGGACAACGCCGGGCAATAATGCTAATATACTATTTATAAAATTCAATAATTTTATTATAACTGGAGGCTGCAAATCTTATAAACTTCCAATTTAGTCAGGGTAAGATATACAGAGTGTCCAGCGAAGGAATCCCTGATTTCAAAATCAAAAATCTCGAAAACAAAGATATGTAGAAGAATGCAACAAACGGTATGTTTATCGTGAAAGCTGTAAGAATTTTATACACTAATTAGTCAAATAGTTACAAAAGCTGCCACCAGATGGGGCTCTATATCTCGTATCAGCAAGTATAACTAAACTCGCTGTCTGTGCCAGCAGTCTTTGAAATCACAACATCACAATCTTTTCAAAATATGCACCATTCGCTATACCGAGATGGCGCAAACAAACAATAAAATTTGCCATCACACCCTGTAGTGTCTCAACAGAAGTCGGCCAGTCACAGATCACCGACTGAAGCTCGTCCAGCGTGGTGGGATTGTTCCTGTAGACAGTATATTTCAATATGCCCCACAAAAGAGAGTCACAGGGACTCAGGTCCGGCGAATATGGAGGCCAATCCATGCCTCCACCAATAAAATTTGGCTAACAGCGCCACCTGTTTGCAGCTTTCGTAACTATTTGACTAATTAGTGTATAAAGTTCTTACAGATTTCACGATAAACATACAGTTTGTTGCATTCTTCTATAGATCTTTGGTATCGAGATTTTTAATTTTGAAATCAGGGACTCCTTCTCTGCACGCACTGTATAACGAATAACCCAATTCGTTACAGCTGAGTGTCGAATATGTGTAAATTTATGAGCAAAATACACTCGCGAAAGGCCCGAGGTAGCACAGTAAAAGCGCGTTGGGCTTTGAGCTTGGGGAGCTCAGTTCATATTCGGACGAACGGGAGAAGGTACGATCCCTCCATATATGGCCCGAGGTGGTATTTGTTCAAAACTGAGGTGTCACCAGGGGGCAAGTGTTGGTTCACCTATATATATATGTTATTTCACAATATGGTGACCCCGTTCAAAGGAACGAACAATTTTCGCGGATTATGTCCGTATGTCATCATTGAGAAGTTCCCCGCATTGTCAAACAACATAAGCTCATCAAAATGCATATTTAGAGAAGACGGTCAAATAACAAAGAAATGATAGTGGTCAGGGAACTCAAGGATTGACATTTATTTCAATGGTATTCCTATGAGACCGTGAAAGTTTGAAATCCTTTCAAGTCGGACATATGTTTTAGGACTTACAAATCATGAAGTGTTCAAAAGTATATAGGAAATAAAATAAAATAATATATATATATTCGGGTTCAAAAGAAAAAGTGCATGTCATATAGATTTTACGAAGTAGGGGTATATCAAGCCTTGTTCGCATGCCACGCAATATTTAGAAATTCCATTTTTTATATACATTTTTGAAAGAGCTCACCAAAAATTGTAACAGATATGAATTTCATTTATGTAGCAAGTCTTAGTATTGAAAATAAAATTTTCAAGCACGCCTTTATCGTTTTTCTCGAAAGTTTTACGGAACACTCACGCGCATTTTACAATATATTGTCGACTTTATTCTCTATAAATTTATTCCCAAATGCCTTTTTTGGAAAACATAAATAATCTGTTAGTTGTGAAATTCTACCTAAAGGTGCGACTTTAAAATCTCTTTTTGGAGAAATTCGGCTTTATATAGAAATAAATCAAGCTGTATTACGTAAAATAAAAGCTAATTCTTTTACTTTTGGGGTTTCGTATACGTGCATTAAAAATATTAAACATGCATTCAAAATGATACGCTTGGAAAGTATTACTTCTTTATACTTGAATATTACGCAGTTTTATTCTACAGTCCATCTATCACTTAACTGGAAAATGCTATAACTGTCATGTTTATAAATCTTAATAAATAGCTTAATAAGCCATAAGAATAAATATTAAAAGAACTGCCTCGGTTATAACTGAATTCCTGTATCATAAAAACCCGTAACATAATGCAAAACTTATGTCTTGGGCTTAAGTTGATGTAATGGAGGATCAATTTAGGGTTGGATGTTAAGGTATAGTTGATTTATAGATGCTATATATATATATATATATATATATATATATATATATATATATATATATATATATATATATATATATATATATATATATATATATATATATATATATATATATATATATATATAGATATATATATATTTGTGGGACAGGATAACAGTGTGGAATTTAAAATAACTAAACTATTGTAATCTATACTAACATTCAATGAATATTACTTATTTACAAATATTACTATTTACAAGGCCACGTCATTAAATATTAACATTATATAGGCTAATGAATGAGCAGTCATCCACTGCTATCAGACAAATGCGTCGTAGTTCTGACATCGTCTCCGTCCAACCGCTGGCTAGGGTTGCCAGATTTCCCATTCTCCCGTTAGGTTGGAGCTGCGCAAAAGGACAATAGTGACATCTATTGGCAGATTCAGGTACCACACACGCATACATACATATATATATATATATATATTGATTTGTAGATTCCATAAATATAGTCAGAAATTCTACTATCTGAAAAAAAAGTTTTAATTTTAAATATGTACAGCAAATTTTAATTTCTTTAGATTTTTACACAACAAATGATTTTTTAATAAAATTTCCACTTGTTCTTTGAATTAAATTTCTAGATATTGACAAAAGACCAGCAATCATTTCCATACTTCTTGTGATGTATCTCATTGTGTTCAATACAAATATAATGAAGGTCAGAGATGACTCACTCAGGGACTAAATATTGAAAGCAATAGATTGTGAGGCACATCTTTTTTTTAAAGCGCCACTTACACATTTCTCAGCTCTACAATACCCAAGTTATATTTCAAATTTCAAATTTCCTGAATGTTTTGATTGAAAATAAACCTTAACTACTCCAATGATACAATACTGAGGTCAGCTTGATTTTAATTAGGGCGAATATTTCCGAGTAGGTTGGTAAACATTTATTTACATCAGTGCAATAATTACAGATGATGAATTCAGATCTCTATTTATTTATGGGGAGAATTTCATCGAGCTGACACACGTTCGTTTCAGTCGAAGTTATACAACTGCGTGACATCATAACACGAAGTGCACTGGTGTGGTATTAAAACTGAAACCATGTTCAAATAAAGTTTAGAAGAGACTTACACAACTCCACCAGCAATACATAATAAGTACTGCAGCAAATACTGTGCTAAAATCCTTTTCTTTTTTTTGCTTTAGTTGCCAAAGTTCTTTGGTTCCTTTCAACTTCTTGAAGCTTTACTGTGCTTTAGTTAAAAATGCAAAATATTCACCTTTTCCCACTAATTTACTAAATATGTTTTCCATCTGTATATTAATCAAGACATATATACAATAATTTAATGAAATAATATTCCGGCCCAAAAAAATGTACAAAATTAGTAATACAAATCGCATATGTTTTATTCAGCATGAATACCTCTCTTAGTTGTTTAATTCCTGTTTACTTTACGTAAAAAGTATTTTTAATATTACTTTTGTATGTCCAAATAACTTTTGTTTATATGGTAGTTATGACTAGGCTATTTCATCTTTTGCTCCAGCAGAATTTTAGTTTGAATTGTCTGCATTGTATTACGTTTCATTCATACATTACTCACATTAATGTATTTCTACTTTGACTTTAGAACTTTTCTTAGTATTA
Organism: Dolomedes plantarius; assembly: GCA_907164885.2. Lineage (NCBI taxonomy): Eukaryota > Metazoa > Arthropoda > Arachnida > Araneae > Dolomedidae > Dolomedes > Dolomedes plantarius. Next base: position 103,418,989 of record OU015500.1, read on the forward strand.
CCTCTCTTTTTTAAAAATTTAATATTACTATTTTTAATATTACTTTTGTCTGTCCAAATAACTTTGTTTATATGTTGGTCATGACTAGGCTATTTTATCTTTTGCTCGAGCAGAATTTTAAGCTTTTGAATTGTCTGCATTGCATTACGTTTCATTCATACGTTACTCACATTAATGTATTTCTTCTTTGACTTTAGAACTTTTCTTAGTATTATCTGTCTTTCCCCAGATTATATCTAATTTATACGTCATTCCGATTAAAAATTTTCTTTCTCTAGCTCCAGCAGCAATTTAATATTATCATGCTTTATATAAGTTAAATTTCCTTCTTACGTTATTTGCAAGTTTACTTTTTTTTCGCTTGTCCCTGCAAGCAGAAGTATAACTTTGAGTGAAGTTTTTATAATTATCATCCTATTTTCATTTTAAATTTTCTTGACACGTTACTCACAGCTAATTTTTTTCTCTGGACAGAGGAGCATTATTAACATAATTCATTTTCATCCATATTAAATGTCCTCCATATGTTATTCTCAGTTACACTTTTATCTAATGGGCCCAAGACCGTTTTTAATGTGATTTTTTTTCCAATTTAAATCTTTATTTTTTATGTATATATCGTAAGGGATATTTTTATAGACAAAATAATATAGAAGAAAATATTCAAATTAAATACAACGGTCAATGCATGCAATTAATTTGTATATGTAATATCCATAAACCATACTAATTTTAATTCAATTCTTAAAAAAACTTCCATCCCAATTAGTCTAGTGGTTAAATTTTACCTTTTACCGTATTTTAATATTTTTTTGTTAATTTATTTCGTTTTCATGCACGTGACGCAAAATTAATTTAAAGTGTCAGGAAAAGAAAAGAAACCAAGTGATCGGCATTTAATTAATTCAATTCTAAAAATTTATCTTTAAAATTTCACCAAAAATCCGAAAAATGAGGTAAAGATTCGTAAAATATCTCCTTTTAAAGGAATTTTTATAATCTTCCTCGTTATATAAATTTTATAACCCTCAAATTATTATTTTAAATGCAAACTTTAAAGAATGTTACAAAAACAGCTTAAAAATTTTATTTTAAAAAACCTAAGAAGAATTTTTGAAAAATCTTTCTTAGTCCACCCCTACACTTTAAGAAGAATCGCCATGGAAAATTTCAGCCCTTTAGGTCCAGCGGTTTGGTGTGTGCGTTATCTGTCAGTCAGTCAGTCAGTTACGAAACTGTTTTACATATATAGATTCACCAGATTCAGCACCCTTTTAATATTTTTCTTTATTCAAGTAAAACTTAACCCCTTGACTGCCAGGACGTACGCAGCCTAGTCCTTTCATTTCAACAATCACCGACCAGGACGTACACGCCGTATGTCGTTCACTACATGTTAATGAGTGCATATTTGAACCGGATTATTCGCTGATATGCAACTAGTACTGGTTGGAGCTGAGTAGTAATGACCTTGATTCAAGATTGCTCAGATCCCAAGCACACTTCAAAAGAAACGTCCCCAAAGGTGATGCCGTATTTGTACAACTAAACATGTTAGGAAAGATAATCGGCTACTGTGATCTGGTTTTGAAGACTTATCTTTAAAATAAATTCCTGAGTTTCATGTATGTATGTATATCAATGTATGTATACAGGGTTCCCACCTATATCCGCTACATCCCCGTTAACTTCCAAGCGGTGACAGCTTAGGCCATAAAGTTGGTGTCTAGGTATTGTAAATAGACTATTCGCTACACGATGAGACAACTTACAACGCCATCTATAGGCAAATTTTGGAATTACCGTTTTTATCTCAAAAATGGTACGAGATACGGGGAAAAGTCACTGACAAAGTTGTTAAGCATCATCGATTCAGTAAGAAAAGTCACCTTGCACACATCAATACACAAAACAGAATGCACAAAATAAACATTTGTTTGGTCGTGATTTTCAGCACTATGGCGTCGTGAAACGCGAATGAAGCTCGAAAAGACCACCTCATGGGGGTCCAGAGTACAAATAGATATAGTGGCTAATGGAGTATTTTCAGCAACATCAATAAATTATTCTTAAGATAGTGAAGTGTCTCAATTTCTTTCTGCCATTCTTTATGTCATGACAATTTTCGAAATCGTGACGACACAAATGGTCATTTTCTACATTATTTTTGAAGTCCACTGCTGGCCACTGTAAATGCAACACCCTGAAGGAAACATGAAAATAACATGAAATTTACAACATGCATTAGCGGAGGTGAGATATGCAAATGATTAGAATTTCAGCGCAGACGCACATCACGCGCGCCTGTTGCGCCACTTCAAAGCGCTATTTAAGGCTTGGAGATTTCGACGATTTCAAGTTCGGCAATTGTGTTTTTCTTGTGGTTTTTAAAAAAAAACGATCAATTATGCCTCGTAGAAAACAGCGATCATCTTTTCATCAAGTATCCGAGTTCGACAGAGGAAGGATAGTGGCCTACCGAGTTCGTGGATTATCTTTCAGGGAAATCGGTAGTCGTGTTGGACGAAACCAAACAACTGTAATGGGGATATGTGATCGTTGGATGCAGGAGGGTACAACAGACCGGCGTGTTCGATCGCATCCACCTCAGCGCACCACTTCACGTGATGACAGGCAAACTGTGCGCATGGCAGTGACGGATCGCTCAGTCACATCACGAACCATAGCACAGCACATCCAGTCTGTAACGCATCATCCAGTGTCTGCGCGTACCATTCGACGCCATTTACAGCAGAGTGGTCTGTCCAGAAGACGTCCACTGCTTTGTCTACCCTTGACGCAGAACCATAGAAGTCTCCGCCAATGGTGCGATGACAGAAGGATGTGGACGGCAGAATGGAATGAAATTGCCTTTACTGACGAGTCACGCTTCTGTCTGCAACACCACGATGGTCGCATTCGAGTCTGGAGACACCGTGAAGAGAGGATGCTGAACAGCTGCGTTATGCACCGCCACACTGGTCCTGCACCGGGTATTATGGTATGGGGCGGTATTGGATATCACCCTCGCACACCTCTAGTACGCATTGCCGGTACTCTAAACAGCCAGCGCTACATGTCCGAGGTTTTGGAGCCAGTTGGCCTTCCTTACCTTCAGGGCTTGCCCACAGCCATATTTCAACAGGATAATGCGCGACCACACGTGACACGTATTGTCCAACGGTTCTTCGTCAATCGCCAGATTGAATTGCTTCCCTGGCCGCCTCGCTCTCCAGATCGTTCACCGATAGAAAACATGTGGTCCATGGTTGCTCTACGATTGACCCAGATTCCATCCCCAGCTGCCACAGCAGATCAACTTTGGCAACGTGTGGAAGCTGCTTGGACTGCTGTACCCCAAGAACTCATCCAAAGTCTCTTTGAATCAATGCCGAGGCGTGTGGCAGCAGTGATCTCCAACAATGGCGGCTACTCTGGCTACTGATTTCGGCAGGAACCACACCTTACAGAAGTCTACAAATTTAATCATTTGATACTTGGTTAACATGTTATCTACAAAATAAATTTTGTTGTGATATCCCTTGTCTTTCTTGGTGTTGCAATTTGGGTGGCCAGCAATGTATTAATATGCACAGGGTTTGTTTGTTACTAAATCAATGATGGTGAACAACTTTCTAATGACTTTTTTCCCTATCTTGTACCGTTTTTGAGATAAAAACGCTAATTCAAAAATTTACCGATAGATGACGTTGTAAGTTGTCTCATCGAGTAGGGCATAGACTTTTTACTATACCTAGACACCAAATTTATGACCCAAGCTGTCATCGTTTAGAAGTTAAGGGGAGGGGGTTGAAACGGATATAGGTAGAGACCCTGTATAGGTTTATGTTTTATATATTATATATTTTACATATTGTTATAATAATATATATTATACATATTATATCGTAAATCCTTTAACGAACCTTAAATTCATCAATATTAGGGGAACCTCTTGTACCTAGGGCCGGCTATTTTCAAATGGCAGTATCTTTACTTATAACTAACTTACAATAATAAAAATAGTTTGTATACATTACGTGCTTTGTTCTCTTTAAATAAAAATCACATCAAGTGTAGAAAAAAATTTTGTATATGATATTGAAAAAAAAAAATTACAAATAGCCCTAGGTACCGTAACACTATTGTACCTAGGGCCAGTTATTTCCAAAAACTGAAATTGTTGTTTACAATAAAAAAAAAACAATTTGTATGCGTTATTTATTTCATGCACAACTTCTAAAATCTTCGTAAGGAAGAAATGTTAATTGTAGGCAATGTCTTAAAGGAAGAAATGTTTATTATTTCAACACTTTCCAATGCATGTTTTTTCTCCATTGTCTTCTTAATGATCCCACATAAATTTTCTGATTCAAACACAGATTTCGTAACCTTTTTTTAACAATTACTTTTTTCAATATTTGTGCTTGAATTTCATTTTTTCTCGGGTGTATCAGTGAGAATTCTACACTTGCCAAGTTTTTGTCCACCTCTTTTCTACCAGAGGCCATCACCCTAGGTACAAGACGAGATTATGGCCCTAGGTACAAAATGTTGTTGTTTTTGGCAAAATGGCTTCCATAGCCAAAGACCTGCAGAAACCATATTTTGTTTTAATATAATTTTTTCCTTTAATGATTAAAAAATTATCTGCTATACATTAAAACATAAGTTTACACTCACTTTCACAAAATAAGACTTCAAATTGAAGTGAAAAAATATAGTTTTGATCATCAAATCAAGGCTTTCTTTTCTATTTAACTATAGCTTCTTCTTGCTTTCATTAAAAATGGCTGTTATGATTTCAAACAGTGTTGTCACTTTCTCCAATGAGTAAAAATGCTGTAAAATAATAATTATTTAAATAAAGCATGGTGGCCCTAGGTACAAGAGTTTCTCCTATATCACGGAAGTTATTAAATGATTTATGACACTAACATTTTACACCGCTTAGCCTGGTATATAGCCTTTCACCGGTGAAATTAAGCCTGACAGTCAAGCGGTTAATTTATATGTTATATTAATTTCATTTTTATCTGTCCCGGACAATAAAGAACTAATGACTGGAAGAGAAAATTGTTTCGACATTCGTGTTTTGTGAGAAAAGTATAAATTTGACCAACTTACTAGACTTGGGAAAGTTCCCAGGTTGGCCCAGTTAACGTTGTAACAGTCATGCGTATGTGAGAGATACGCTCGACTTAATTCGGTTTTATATCTTTAGGCCAGAGAACAAACACTACGATCGCCAGCACTTGTCTATTCTACATGCTCACTTTGACCTCCTTCAGGCATCGTCTGAATTTTGAGGCGTTAATAGGGTGCCGCATATCCGCCATTTGTATTTTAGATATACGCGCGACTGTTCGTGTAAGTTTTCGTTATATCTGTTTTTTTTTCTTTTTTAAATAAGAAACTTTTATTGTTCTATTATTAAACATTATGGTTGTAAATTTTGCGTCTAATTGCTTTCAATTTGCCTTTGTGAAAGAAAACGTTGACCGAAGTGCACATACCTGTCTGCAAAGCGAGCTAAAAATTAAAGTGTTGAAAAGAAAAGCAGAACTAGGCGATGAAGAAGTGGAAGAAGCGACATCAGGGAAAAAAAGGTGCAAGCCCAGCCTAAAGGACAAGCGCACTAGGATCACGAGGTTCATCTGTGAGATTTGCAAGAAATTTATGTGTTTGGAACACTCTAAACACATATGCCCAGACTGCAACGCCGCGACTCAATGACTATAAAGTCTAATTTCTTCCTTTTGATATATAAGTTTAAATTATTTTTCTTTTATATTATGTTTATATCTTTATATTACATATGTAAATAGTTTAGTAGGGTTATCCACAATTTCAGTTATTTTATTCTCACGTCATTTCAATAATTCTTTGGTCATTTTACATTGTTTTCATTATTTATATTTCGTAGTTTTTGTTTATTTAAATAACGGAATAATCTTGTAATTTAAATAACATTTGTTTAAATAAAGCGTACTTATCAACCCTAAATTAACTACAACATAATTTCCCTGATTAAATTCTTAAAAATTTATATTTTACAAAAACGTATCTGGGAAATACACGCGACCTTTCACGTTGCAATAGGGAGCGCGACTGCTGGAATGTTAAAACATAATTTTTATATGTCTTAGTTATTACATCAAGCACAGTACGTTAAATTTTATTATACTTGCACCTTACAACGGCCTTATATCATACACTTCCCGACTTACTATAACATCAAATTTTTATATAGTGATAGTTAACTTTTTTTCCTATTGACGATTTGTAAGTCTTGACTCCAGTTGTTAACTCAGTAGTAGGTAGTTCACTTCCTAGACATAGCCCTTGGTTGGCATAGAATTCCGTCCTTCGAAAACAAACCATGGTGGACCGTTGGTTGCGAGTTATACGGTCATTTTGTTTGCTACACGAGGGTTAATCAGACTGGACCCATTGCTTAAAGCCCGTACCGAACGGCTAAAATCATTCATGCCAATAGTGGAACTCGAACCCATAGACTATGATTTTGAATGCTACTGTCTTAGCCATAAGGCCATCGCGCGGCTGACTGTTGGTTGCAAATATGTAGATATATAGCATTTTATATGATACGACGTTTGCTATAATAATATTTTTACTTGATTTATTCTGAAAATAAAGAAAATTTGCTGAAACATAAAATATAACTCAATGTGTTCCAGGGACTAGTAAATTGCGATACAAGTTCTAAAACACGTGCGTCATTCCCTCTTAATTTCCTACAGGCTTACCATGTCTAATACGAAGCATTATTTTCGTTTATTTAACATGTCTTTCCTTGTAAAATATCGCTGCATTGAAGGCGAAATTTTCTAGCAAGCTTTTAAGATTTGTCTGAGAAAATTTACTAAACGCTCGAATGCTTTTTCAATATATTCTTGGCTTTCTTTTTCATAAATACTACCCTGGATGGAACCTTTAATATTTTTTTTCAAAGTGCTGTCGGTTATAATGCACTATGTAACGGGGCGAGCTTCAGACCTATCTTTTAGAAAATTAGTACTTTATATTGGAATAAATCAAACTACGCGAAGGGGTATCTGCATTTTTATCCGACCGGATTTACATGCATCGATAAAAATCTTACTCCGCTACTTAAAAGAATAATATTTTTTGACACGTTTCCCCTATTTTTTTAAAATTTTTTATCTAAAATCTCTATCCCTGCAATTTCAGGTTATTGTTGGAGAAAAAGCCGACGCAGGATAAAGGAGTAATTGGGTTAACTTCAAAAATTTAAAAGCCTGTTATGGAAAGTTTATCGATTTTGTATATTTCGATAAAGAATGTATTTTCGGAGTCTCTGTCTAGTTTTTTTTGGGGTTTTTGTTTTTCTTTGATCGCGACGCTTCGACCTTATATCTCAGTTTCGATTTATGTTTGTGTTATGAAATTAAGAAGGTTGTAAATTACACTGCAAATGTGATTTTAATTCAAAGTTTTTAAATTTATTAAGAACTTTATTTAAATGTGATTAGGAGATTTCTATGCTACTAACAACAAAGGACATTAACACCTCTCTATTTGTATGTTTCCCTTTAATTATACAAATAAAGGGGAACGTAATAAACCAAAGAATCGACTACGGGGCCTTTAGTATAGTCAGACTGACCTATCTCGAATACTTTTAAAAAAGATTAGAATATTTAACTACAAGGCATAAGATGCTTATGTCATAGAGTGGGAAATTTACAAGCCCTTAGATAATTGCTTATGCCCCTTGACCGACAGTAATATCAGATCAAGTCCCGAAGGCTATGGGCGATGAAGGTGCGGCTCCTGTTTAGAATTAGCACCCCAAGGGTCGGACTCCGACTTGGCTAATGACCGGTCCCGTAATTTTGAACCGAGTCCAGTGACAAGACCGGAACACTTGACCCCGCACCTCCGGAGGTAAATTTGAGAATTTGGAGGACATTGTAGTCACGCCCTATTTACCTGCCCTGGCCACCATTAGTGAACACAGCGGTAGATTTGCAGCGACAAGCATAGAATCGCGGACGTTCAGATCACTGGCCTGTCGCTCTTGCCAACTGTACTACCGCGACCGCACAAGCCCTTACAAGCCCTTAGATTCTGACGTTTATCAAGAATATCTTGCATTTTAACTATACAACGGGTAGTGCCATTTGAATTTATTTTCTTTTTTTTCTGTCCTTTCTGGACGTTTTATACTGAATCTTTATCATTGCAAAACCACTTCACATGTATTTTCGCTTTCATGCCATTTTGAAGTTTTGGTTTGATTTGGATTAAAGCACTGCGGTTAATTCTTGCTACGCAAGAGCTAATTTCATTTTGAAAAAAAACAAACATTTAAAGTGTTCTTTATACCACTCATTTATTATGAACTCCCATTTCATTTTCCACTTTAAGTAGTATTCACAGACAATCTGCAAAAAGCATATTTTCACAGTTCTACCCATGCCTCTTTAAATGCAGCTTAATAATCATTGGTCTACTGCATTCTTTTGCAACATGAGGGCTAAAATGACGGGTACTGCCAGCTTGAAACCGATCGCGAACATCTACAAACACCCATGGCTGCCTTAATATTCGAACAGGCTCACCCTGGAACAGGTTAGCGCATTAGCCATTCGGCATCGTCTAACTACATATTTCAGTATGTTCGTCTTATTCATTAAAAGAAGAATATGAGTTAATTTTTCTTTAAAATTTTAAGACGTAACTTCTCGTTGCTCATCAACAAAAGCTTTTGATAATAATATTTTCCCCATTCTTCTCATCTTAACATTGAGCCTCATAAAATCACATTACCTACTTAGTGACATTTTTATAAAGAACAAAAATTCCCTGAAAGAATAGTCCTTTTGACCAACAGATCTTTTGACCAACTGATGGCAGCAATGTAATCTTAACCCGATCGTCGTATTTAGTCTAAACTTAGGAATGAAAATTGTAAAATGTAATTCAAATATGCGTAAAAACAAATTATTCATGCAGAGTTTTAGCGAAATACGTTTTATTTTGTTTCTTTTTACTGTAAGGATAATGTATTTTTATAAATATGGCTCTAATGTGTGCCATTATGCTGTTAATGTACCGAATAAAAATTTTCCGTTTTATATTATACTGTTAACTGTTAAAGATATAATAATAAAAGTAGAGAAATATATTAAAACTTGCTAGTATTGCAGAAAACAAAGACATCTTTATGGAGATTTCTACAGAATATTTTCTTTTTGACTGCAGGCAGTGTACAATAACGATTATGCCAAGTTAAAGAACATGTTTTTTTATTGCGATATAACGAAGAAAACGCTGCTGTTGAATACGCCGAAAGTGCACATGCTATTGGATGTAATATCCTTTCTGTGGTTTAATGTGACGAATAAATTTCTATCAGTTGAATTATTAAAATATCTATATCTGTGATATTATTTTGTTTCTTCAGTAACTATATCACTCTGAGAAACCTGTGAAGTGAGTTTAAAAACTCATGGAAGATGTTAAATATTCTACAAACGTTTGTTATATGCATATCTTGAAAATTTCCAATATTACAGTCTGCTGACGGTGAAATTATATTAAATTATATCTCATAAACAATTCTCCATACTTGCAAATAAAGAATTTTAGCATAAATATCCGAGGGTAGATATTAGAGTCTGGCCTGTCTTGCATTTCTTTAGTATTTTTATATACAGATAATGCATTTTAATTCATTTTGGGTCAAATATAATTTCCAAACCTGGTCTTCCCTCATCTCTGAACCATTGCCTCCTAAAATGGTAGTTTTCAAAGTTTTTGAGGTAAGCGTTAACCCACTTTAATAATGTCCAGTTTTGTAGTAAATAAATGCTGTTATCACTGCAAAATAAGCATTTTTATATCATTCGTGGTAGCTTAACTGGCTAGAACGTCTGTCGGAAAGTGGGCGATTACAAACCTGGCTTTTTTCACATAATCGCTACAGGGGCACACAAAGTTGGATTTCACCTATTATGGACAGTTGTGGAATCATGATAGAAATTTAAAATGAAATATTGAATCGTTGAAAAAATAAATTAATAAAAGACAAATATGTATTCCTTGTATCCTGAGCCATTTGCTTAAAAGGAAAAAAAAATGAGAGATGTAAGAAATTCTCTTAAGAAAAATATTTACTCAGATTATCAGGATTGCTTAAATTGTTCGATCTATTCTCAGATTAGAAGCTTCGTGTTTCAACCTTAGGCTCTAGCAAAAGGTGTTATAACTTGCCCAGATAATTTTATATTCGTTAGTTTTTACATCAAGTACAGTACGTTAAATTTTATTATACGTACACCTTACAACTGCCTTATACCATACATTCTCACGACTTACAATAACGTTAAATTGTTAGATAGTGTTAGTTAACATTTTTTCCCCTAGTGACTTCTCTAGGTGGCGACCTTGCAGTTTGTTGCAGGGAATTTCCCTTATATCCTCTTAAAATGAAATTTCGTCAATATCCCAGCTGAATCGCCAGGAAAATCCCATTAACCGAAACGAGATTGGTCAATTTCGAAATCACAAAGAGTCACGCGAGGCCGTATACGGACTATTTATTCCTCCTCGCACTCCCGATTTTGAACGAAATTGGCTTTAAACGTTCCGCCGTTCTGCAATAGAGAGTCCACCCGGGTGAGGTTTTAAGTGCAGTGTATCGGATGAAAAGAGGGGAACGATTCATTCCGGAGAAGACCTGACAATTGCTTTGTGTCCTTCGATTGGACATTATATATCTTCCGTAGCTTCCGAAAGGGAAAATACGGACGTTTTAAGAACGTGTTCCCGGAATGATGCGACGGATCCACTCCTTCCGATTCTTGGGGAGTGATTGATACGGATTGATTGAGTTTAATGATATTACTTTGTTAGCTCTGAATTGATCAGAAAAGGTAAAATTGCTTCTATGCTCCTATTAAGAACTATGTGGATCTTTTAAATATTTTATTTTCTGTGGCAGTCTAATAAACCCATTTGTATGCAAAACACACATATAAACAGATGCAGGCTTTTCCTAGATACTGTTCGCTTAAACTTTCTGTCTTAAAATAAAATCATATAAATTCCCAGTAAGGCTCCTAGATATCCTATCTGAACTGAGACATTATGTGTTTGATAGACATCGCCAGTTTAATCTGATTCTTACTGCAGCGTTCTTAAATTTTTAGTCTTTTCTTAACGGCATTGTAAGGACTTTGCCTTAAATAAAAGACTGCCAGCCTTTTTTGTATTTTATGCTTTAATTGCATTTCTTGACTGTATACAGGCTATTTACAATATATATATATATATATATATATATATATATATATATATAAATTAGTGGGTTCACGACATCGACGAGGAAGGTCAGATTTTAGTTGTCCCTGCGCTCGTTCAAGTCTATCTAGGCCCAACAGTATCTCCTTGCCTCCTGCTTCAGCGTCACTCTGAATAACTTAATCTCTGAATCATTGACTTCTACATTCCTGTTCGCTGTCTATATATACCTCCGCTGACCATTATCGAAAGGATCACGACGTTCTCCGCCTTTCTTTATTCAGTTACGTTCCCAGACTACAAGGCGCCTCTGGTCGGCAACTCCCCTTTTGTAGCAGACGAACTGTTCCGCGAGCTGTTGGTAGCACTTCCGGCCTTTCTGTCGCCAGGCGACTGTCTGTCTGCAGCCATTTAAATCAATTATGCGCACAAACCGCGCGTTTGTTGGTCTTCATGGGATTTCCACACACAAAATATTCGCTGTTGTACAACATGTTTTGACACTTATATATTTAACTGAATTTTGAAAGCATATTTTAGGTGGAAATATAAATTTCTTTGCCCATCTACAAATAAAATTTTTCCGTTCTAAAGTTTATGACGCATATCGATAATTCGTTTTAAAGATTATTAGCATTGAATTATACTTTATTACGTTGTTTTAGAAAAACAAGATAATCGGATATGTAAAGTATTCAAGTAGGAAAGTTTTAACACCAGTGTTTGCTTACTGATGATGAAAAAGCTGCATAGGTACGCCGTGGCATGTGTTTTTTTCTCTAGATGTACAAAGAACACGCGTATGAAGAAAAAGTTAAATTTTATCATGAGAAAATTTTGGTTGTCAACAGTATCTCACAATGCTATATCAAACCGTTGACAATGACACAAAAGCAAAGAAATGTTAATTTGAGAATACTGCTGTTTGTAGTGGCCCCACCCAAGACGACGTGTTCAAAGCGATTTTTTCACCTTCAAGTACTCAAAATTTGCTCATCTGAATCCTATTATAGACGATAATTCTCTCCTTCGAACGCTGGGGACTTGAATTTGACAATCACCAATAAAATTTATATAATAATTAAGTAAATTTCGCTTTAGGAATTATTTTCCCTCCTGTAGTACACATCAGCTATGCTTTGCTGAGGAGCTCAAAACAAAGGCAAAATCTAGGTTACAGACTGAGCCCGGTGTAGCCTAGTTGCAGCGCGTCGGATTTCGGTACCGAGGATGCTCGGTTCAGATCTGGACAAGCGCCGTTAAATACCTCCATATAGCAGAAAGTCCCATAATGAGGTCGCAGAGGGGGGGAGAGTGTACGATTGAATTACTGAATAAGATTTGAACTTTACCGTGTTGTTCCATCATAAGGAGCAATGCTAACTAACCTAAAGAGTGTTCATACAATAAAGTAGCCAACAAGACTTCGCGGAGAATAACAAAAGGCAAGTGTACACCCATTAGAATATATACAAGGTGTGTGAAAAAACCTTGATACATTTTAAGAATTTATATAAAAAACGTACCCATCATAGGAACTAGAAATTAGCATACATGTTACCTTATATATATATTAGAGGTTTTTTTTCAGTTTAGCAAATGAATTTCAGTATATGCTCCTCTTGTGGCACGTAGAATATCCAGTCGGTAATCCATTTCTGCCCATGTACAGCCATTTTACAACTTTCGCTTTCACGGAACAACTAGCACCCTCTGTTGAACTTTTCTGACACTAATATATGCAGTAATACATCTGTGAATTTCCAGTTCCTACCTCGTACACTTTTTTTATAATTTTTTTTGTGCACAATATATATATATATATATATATATATATATATATATATATATATATATATATATATACTTGACAGGCAAGTGGTTTGCCTGCTCTCACATCTTAAACTGCAGTCATCATCAGTGAATATTAGTGGCGAGTGGGAGGATAATATAATGACATCAGTCCATAGTTTCAATAAATTTCGTTTATTTCCTTTTCATGCGAACCAAAGCTCCAACTCAGCGCGTTCAGCTATCGCCATTTCTTTTTAACTTAGAGACGCGACGAACACACGTCCTTCAGCATTGAATTCTATCCCGTGCTCTCCCAATTTCGAGGTCAAAACTGCGAGTCCACTCACCCGGCGCATGCGCAGAGCCCAATTTAGAATTTTCTCGAAGGTTCTTTTCGAGCCCAATCCTGTACACTATCTAAAAATAAATTCTCTCTGCATGGAGCTTCATTTCACCGCGAATCGAAGGTCAATCTCAAGACGGGGAAATAACCTTCTTTTTCTACCCGCACGCGTCCTGGAATATGATAGCTAGTGGCTTTTTCGCGCCACGAAAATGATTAATCCCTAACCTCCCATTAAATTTAACTTAATTATTCTTTTCCCGATTAATTTCTGACATATATATATATATATATATATATATATATATATATATATGCACAAAAAATTGAAAAGTATATTATTACATATACTTTTCTCATTCAATGTGCTTATACATGGCGTTGACTTGTATTAGTACCGAATCCCGATGCGCTGCTTTGGGTCCAACTGCTGAACTCGTAGTGCTGTATGAACCTGAACTGAAAACATGAGTTTTACATATTTTTTAATGGTCTACTTTTTTCCCTTTTGATTTTTGTATACAATCATCTGGAAAACGCACATTAAATACTCAAACCCCAAGTTCGAATATTTGTCAAATAATTAAGTATTTTACCATTAAACGTAAAGTCACACAAAGGGATTTCATTTTATCCTCTCAGTTTTTTCCGCCCACTACATTCTATCAACTTTCAAAGCGTCTTTGTGCGCCTTTAATTGGTTTCGAACGATCCCCTTGAAAAATCTGTTTCAAAGAACGTGTTTCGAAAAGTGCACACTTTTTATATATCCTTTTTCGCCCCTCGCAGTTCCCAGTGACCTTCAATTACTTTGATTGCTTGGAATCTTAAAAGTAAACTTTCCTGTACTCTTCAGAATTAAAATAAGTCCCGGCGACAGAAGCGAGAAAATGTGTAGGAGAATGATTTTCAGAGGAAAAAAAATTACAAGAGCCATTTTAAAATCGTGGCAGCGTGAGATTGAAAAAAAAGGAAAATAAGAGCAAGAGTATAAAAACGGCTTTATCATCGCACAATCGATAAGAGATTTAGAGATAGTGTCTTAATCTCAGAGAGAGAGTGATGACTGTTGAATTTAAAGGCCATTTTTCCGAATACCGGATGCTGTAGGTTTCTTTTCAACTTAAGGGATAGAATAACATGGAAGGGAAAAGAAATTGGATTTCGTATTGCATGAAAGAGAATTTGAGTAACACTTAGAGGATACATAAGACGTTTTTAATTTATAACGTTATGAGAGAAGTGCATTGAAATTTTCTAGACATGCTTTCACAAACTAGTGTTTCTCAATTTAAAGTTTTTGTTTAATTACAAATAATTTTCTTGTTCAATAATATTGATTTTTCCCTTCAAAAGTATTTCATATTTATTCACAGCTGCTTTTCATTCTGTTCCTTTTCTGCTGTATTTCCCCTCTGCATGCTTTAGAACTTCCATAGTTTACTTTCGGGAGCGATGACGCAGAACTCATTGACATGTGTTTAGGGCTATGAAGAAGGCAAAGAACAAGAAACTTCTGGAAAGAGGGGTTGGATTTTTAGGAGTCTCCCATGGGGTCGACCCTCGCGTTTCGAAACAAATGGTTGTATGCATCGTAAACTCAACATTAAGCAAAACCCCATTAAAATAACCATGTTGTGAAGTGTGCTGAGGAAAACAACAGCCATTGAATGAGAGATATTATTATTAAGCGTTTTCGAAAACTCAACATTAAGCAAAACCCCATTAAAATAACCATGTTGTGAAGTGTGCTGAGGAAAACAACAGCCATTGAATGAGAAATACTATTATTAAGCGTTTTCGAAAAAATTCAATTTACGCAGGGGTTTAGGTTATGAAAAAAAAACAAAAAAACAAGAAACTTCTGGAAGTAGGGGTTGAATTTTTAAGAGTTTCTCAAGGGGTTGACCCTCGCATTGCGAAACAAGAAGTAGTATACATACTAACCTTAACATAAAAATTAAAATTATAATAACCATGTTGAGAAGTGTGCTGAGGAAAACAACCACCATTGAATGAGAAATTCTATTATTAAGCGTTTTCGAAAACTCAACATTAAGCAAAACCCCATTAAAATAACCATGTTGTGAAGCGTGCTGAGGAAAACAACAACCATTGAATGAGAAATACTATTATTAAGCGTTTTCGAAAAAAATCAATTTTCTAATGTGGTTAGGGCTATGAAGAAAGCTTAGAACCAAAAACTTCTGGAAGGAGGGGTTGAATCTTTAGGTGTCTCCCAAGGGGTCGATTATCGGATTGCGAAAGAAATAGTAGTATGCATCCTAACCTTAACAGAAAAAACAATTATAATAACCATGGCGGGAGGTGTGCTGAGGAAAACAACAGCCATTGAATGAGAAATACTATCATTAAGCGTTTTCGAAAAAATTCAATTTACACATGGGTTTAGGTTATGAAAAAAAAAACAAGAAACTTCTGGAAGTAGGGGTTGAATTTTTAAGAGTCTCTCAAGGAGTTGACCCTCGCATTGCGAAACAAGAAGTAGTATACATACTAACCTTAACATAAAAAATAAAATGATAATAACCATGTTGAGAAGTGTGCTGAGGAAAACAACAACCATTGAATGAGAAATACTATTACTAAGCGTTTTCGAAAAAATTCAATTTACACATGGGTTTAGAGTTATGAAAAAAAAAACAAGGAACTTCTGGAAGTAGGGGTTGGATTTTTAAGAGTCTCAAGGGGTTGACCCTCGCATTGCGAAACAAGAAGTAGTATACATACTAACCTTAACATAAAAAATAAAATTATAATAACCATGTTGTGAAGTGTGCTGAGGAAAACAACAGCCATTGAATGAGAAATACTATTATTAAGCTTTTTCGAAAAAATTCAATTTACACATGGGTTTAGGGTTATGAAAAAAAAACAAGAAACTTCTGGAAGGAGGGGTTGAATCTTTAGGAGTCTCCTAAGGGGTCGATCACCGCGTTGCGAAAGAAATAGTAATATGCATCCTAACCTTAATATAATAAACAATTATAGTAACCATGGCGTGAAGTGTGCTGAGGAAAGTTGATATTATTATCAAGTGTTTTCGAAAATATTCAATTTACACTTTAAGGTTCCTTCAAAAGACACTTGCAGGTTGTGTGATGAGCATTAAAAAACTGTCCTGGCTGCAATGTACTCAAATATACCTGTGGAAGTGCGGGGTCAAGTGTACCGGTCTCGTCACTTGACTGTGACGGGATCCGCTCTCGGGACCGGATTGTAGGGGGTAGTGCTGGCAACCTATACGGTGCCCCCCTAAATGAATGGCCAGCAGTTTTGCGGTGTACATACAGGAGAATGTCTAGCAACAAGTTTCTCCTCGATCGATAGAGGTTATGTGATGAGCTTTTGCATAAACTAAGAAGTAAGCATGACCCTGAAACAGCCGACAGGTGTCGCTGACTTACACAAGTCAAAGAAAGTATACTTAATAACGAAAAGAATGCTTTTAAATCTTTATTACAGCAGTAGGTGTTCCACTTGATCCCCACCACAGGGGAAAAGGCATTGCAGGCTAGTCACAAATCCAGCAACGGCAGAGTACATCAGGCCCCGATGTATACATGAAACCCCTCGACGGATCACGGAGCAACGGTGAACTGGTTGTGGATTAGGAGCGCACGTTCTTATGACCTTCTTATTTGCATATTTTCACAGAATTTGCTCGTAACAGTGCCACCTGTCGGCTGTTTTTTGAGTTTTTTTTTTCCTGTCTCAAAAAAAATAAAAATTCCGTGACCTAGCGATGCGAACCTTGCAAACTTTTTTTTATTTGGTTATTTTTTCGGTTTTTATGAATTTTTAAAGTTTATACGGACTTTTTGCCCACCCGGTATATATATATATATATATATATATATATATATATATATATATATATATATATATATATATATATATATATATATATATATATATATATAATATATATACATATATATAATATATATATATATATATATATATATAATATACATATATAATATACATATATATATATATATTAATATATATATATATATATATATATATATATATATATATATATATATATATATATATATATATATATATATATATACGCCATCTATTCCCTTAAGAACTAAGTAGAGGTGCAATGCTGATATGTAATACCAAAATTACAAGTAAAGTGAAAGAATATTACTATTTATATAAATATATTACTACTAACGAGGTAAGGCTAAAATGTCATCAAATACATCCTAATTCAACCTTTTACTACATGTTAATCACCTCGTAAAATACGATTTTACGTTTTTGTCCTAATCTTGATGGGACATTTAGTAATTTCTCAAGGACGCTGTTACCGACATGTTTATTCTAAGGAAAAAATCCCTTTGTAGGAGATTAAAAATACTGTACTTCTATTTCTAGTACGGTGAGAATAATAATTTGATAAAATTTAAGAAACAGACTTTTTCAACATCCATTAATTTAGTTTTTTTCAGAGGAGGTGGAAAGAGTAATTTTAATTGCTTTCTTTTGAAAAATAGCTATTTTTTAATATTTTATAAGGTAAGGAATTTTTCTTTTCAAGAATATACAGATAAACGAATAAATAAAGGAAGAACAACCACTTTATGTCATAATTACAAAACTAAGTAACCCATAAAAAAAGTTATAAAAACTAGAAGTAAATAAATAAATAACTCAAGATACTGGAAATATTTACTAGTGTTTTTTTTTACATGTGCCTACAGCTCTGTTGGTTTTAGTTTAACTAATACGTCAATACTACAGAAGAAAAGATCGTTTATTAGAACAAGTGATTAATTATCTTCCCCTGAAGCTCTTGTCAGTCAAAGGATCCGAAAGGTTGTTATATTTTTTCCTGCCTTTTTAAAGATAGTTTCTTTAAAAACATATTCTTAAGGACTAATATTTTGTGAAGCTCTAGTGATTGATTAATTTTTTAGTGCTTTATGAGACTTTTTATTTTATATTGCAATATTTACAGACTTTTTTTATGAGAGGAGTTATGCTAGATGTTCTGACAGGGGCTTGGTTAATTACGATAAGAGTCATTGTTTACTCAAAAAAATTAATGCTTATGTTTTAGACATTTTTAACAATAAATTATGTTTATAAATAACTTTTAATTTCCTCTTGGTTAATTATTCCAGTTATGGGTGAGTGGTGAAGTTAATTAAAGTCTCGTCCCACAGAAATGGTCTCTTGCAGTTTGTACTATCGTTTATGCGTAACCCAATTAAAAATCATTGTGCCTCTGAGAATGTATATTTGGGGATTTAAGTGTGCTCCCAAAAGGTTATCTGGTACAAAAACTTTGAAGTAACTTGTAAACCTAAAAATTTGCATTATTGTAGTTAGTATATTCAGGAACTTTGATAGTTCAAATCTTATTCACTTTTTTCAATATTTCTGTTCTTACATAAATAAATAAAATTTGTAAGTTTATATCAGACTGTCTATGTGATAAAGATAGCACTTTAGACATTCCATTCATTAAATTGACTATCCTTCTCAGATATCAAATCGGTACCGTAAGTATAAAACGTCCATTTTAACGTAGGATAGGATTACGCTTCTCCATAACGGTCCTCCAAAAAGCAATATTTCAGACGCTAAAACCGTCCGTCCGTACCTCACAAGTTGCAATTTTGGTAGAGCGCCAAACCCAGTCTGTATCTCTTCGACAAGCATTAAACATTTAAACAGCAAAGTACCGTAAAGCGTCAATATTTTATATATATATATATATATATATATATATATATATATATATATATATATATATATATATATATATATATATATATATATATATATGTGTGTGTGTGTGTATGTATGTATGTATATATGTATGTTACCGGTAAAGTATGAAACGCTAGCTTTGTATAGAGTGCCGGGCGTTTTTAGGCAAAGTATGAAATATGAGAATTATTACATACTTTCTCTAGGCATTGTATATAATACCTAGGCATTCTATAGGATGGCATATGCTATTTAGGCAAAGTATGAAAGAAGGTTCTGATAACGCTATTATATAAATGACGGGCATTTTTCAAAAATACAAATGTTTTTCTGAAAAAACAATGAGAGTGTCATTAAAAAAATTATTCAAAATACATAAAGAATAATTAAATTTGTACAAAACAAAATGTATGCCTTTCTTATTAAGGAAAACAAAATTTTCATATAAAAAATAAAAAATTAAAATTAACCTACTTGTTATAACATGATAAGCTTCAATGACACTTCGAATTACATTTCATTACATTTTTTACGCAAAGACATTTTATATTTTTGCACTTTGTTTTACGCATACATTTGACGAATACTTGGCCGCTTCCACTGGCCTGAGCAATTGCAGCTGACCGGAGAGGAATGTCGTGGTCAGGAATATCTTCAATTCTAAGCAAGTTCTTAGGGCATAAAGTGAATTGTGATCTCGCATATACTTGCTTTAAAATTCCTTCAGAATTTCCAAGTCGGTAGAAACCATCCTCTGTCACACTCATTACAACTGCCAATATATTGCGAGAATCACCTCGCCCCTTGTCGACGTCAGGAATAGGAACTCGCACAGTAGTTCCCAAAGAAGCAGTGGGATTTTTTTTCTGAATTCATTTTCATTTTATTTGCTTGTATTTCCAGATTGATTTTAGAATTTATTTTACCTTCAATAGTATTTCCAGTTTTGAAACAAAGGGTGCACAAAATATCCATTTCATCATCGTTAATAGCTTGACCACAGAAGGTATGAATTTTTTGACGACACTTTTTGCATGCAAGTGCATCACTCGTTTCGTGCATCACACACACAACAGGTATCAGAAATGGTAAGCATGTCTTGATCATGTTGGTTTAATCCACTATCGACTATAATCTCATCCATGTTTTTTGAAACAGGCTCTTTTTCTTACATAATCTGATAAGTTTCCCCTGTTTCCATTGTTTGGACTCTTTCTATTACTTTTTCTAGCTGCTCCTCCGTATTTATGTATTTTAAAACATCTTTGGATAGAAAAGACGTTGTAAGCCCTACTTTAGGTTTTCAGCCAAAAAGAGCAACGTATGTTGTTCTTTTGGTCCCAGAATGATAAGCTCTATTTTTCATAAATTGAACGAAATGCAGTACTTCCCTCCAGCGGTCATATTTATTGACCTGCATCCAAGCACAGAGCATATTTTCGATATCTTGATTAGCTCTTTCGACACTACCCTGGCTTTGTGAATGACGAGGCTTCCCATGGACGATCTTCAGTGCTGGCCAAAACTCCTTCAAGCTGGTTACCCCATTATTGGCAAATTCCCTACCATTGTCATACTGCAATATAGATTGCGCTGCAAGCAACGAGAATACGCCCACTAGGTTATAGGCTACTTCTTCAGATCTTTTTGACGTTAGAGACTTGAGAATAAAATTTTGTGAGATGATCTTAGTACACCATAATAACTTTGTATTCTCTATATGGCTGAGACTGAAAGTCAATAAGATCTACCTGACAACGGGAGCTAAAATCTGAAAAAATCATAGGTTTCACAACAATGTCCTTTTCAATACCTTTCTGTTTTTTCTGGCAAGGTTCACAAAGTTGGATGTACAGTTAAGTATCATGAAATGTAACGTTTTTGTATTTGGTTGAAAGTTCTTTCAACATTCTATCACATCCTCCGTGTCCAATAGCCAAATGAGATTCATGAAGTATGAGGAATAACTCAGAGTCCGTGCGTAATACTCTATAGTACTGAAGCCTTCTTTAACAGGATAAATGAGTTTACTTTTGTTTCTCACAATCATCACATAATAGCAATTCAGCAACCAATAGTCCCTGGGTTCCTTCTTAGTAGTCATTTTGGCTTTTTGCACGTCATTTATTAACTTCTGGTAAGTAGTTTCGGTTAAGAAAGACCTGCTTTTTTAGCATTAATTCGAATTTTGAACAGTTCATCGTCGAATCGTTGTTTCATGTCTATATACCATGACTTCTCCAACACTACAGATTGCTCCCACATTTTCATGTAGCACAGTAAAAATCTAATTTTTATTTTAACAAAATTAAGTAAAATTGCGTATTTTGACACTCCAGAACAAACCGCAAAGTGCAACTGACAAATTCTGAGCATGAGACGCGCGTTAAAAGTCACGTGACTTGCCACATGATATTCGAAACGAATCGGAGATGTATATTTCAAACGAAACTACCTGATTTTTTTTCTAATGCAGAGGCATTTTGTCATGAGACTTTCACCTTTTGATATTCACCGCTATTCCCTGGCTACTTATTATGGGAGTACCATATAGGTGAGCCATCATTGCTGCATATGAGGGGCATGGCACTAAAACTTCGAAGCCTTATTCGGGATATGAACCCAAGCCCACTGTGGAGCAATTCAGAACTGTAATCTCTACAGTATGTGGGTGGTTCATAAAATGTATTAAAATATAATAAATAAAATCTTGTTGTAAAATATGATAATCTCAATTTATCACATTTTAAATCGAATTTATTTAGTTGAAGATAATAAATATAGTAAGCGACCAGAATAAATTATACTTGACACATAGTTGCACATATTTTTAGCATCCTCATGCCATTAATCCTTTATACCTCCTCAGAGTTTAAAATGGGGATACTGAATATAATTAGATTTTAGCGTATATGTGTAGATGATATTAATTACATTAGGTATTAATTACCGTCAATTAAAACTTACCATTCCCTTACAAGCATTAGAATTTTTTGAAGCTATTGTCACGTCGGCTGCCCCCTTTTTACACAGGCAGTGGACTTAATTGTCTCTTCTCCCACATGTGTTCTTTTGAGAACTGTTTGAAAGAGTTTCAGATGTGTACGGGGCATCCGGGTAAATTTTCCTGGCGGCGGAGGAACTCAAAAGGAAGGAATAATGATGTTGTCTATTCCAGAAGGTCCCATCTGTTGCAGGTTAACGGACCCGAGGGCTACTGTCCAATAATTGGGAGACAGAGAGTGATGAATGACCTATGAAAAGGTAGGACCCCCTCGCCTGACAATGTGGGTTGGTCTTGAATGTCGCCAAAGGGAGAAATGACAGAGGATGGCTCGTGCGGAAGTGACGTACAAGACCCGGAAAAGAGGACTGTCAATCGGGTCCGGAATATTCCAGGCTTTTCGAGAAGGAACCGGGTAGGAGGTGATAAAAAGAGCCTTTTGTCTCGGGAACAGACTTTGCCGACGACGCTGGACAGCGGTTGTTCTGAGAGGCAGACGTTTGTCTTCCGAGAGAGGAATTTTTTTTTGGCCGATAGGCTTGGGATCAGACGCGTGCACTGGGCCGCGTCCCCATGTAATTGTTAACTTTGGCGGTGAGCCACTTCTCTACTGCAAGGGCAGTATTGTATATATATTTTGTACATATGTGTAATTACATAAGTGAATAAAGAGTATTATATTTACTCTAAGTCTGTCTCCGCTCGGATAATTTATGTGGATGTTTTGGCTAGAGATTAGCCAGGCTCGGTTTAACGCTATCTACGTCCTCGGCAGTGAAGATACATTGTGGGGACATGATACTATCAATAAATCGAAATTCATTTCATCTTTTGAAGATTATTACTGCAATAATATTCTAACGGTTTTCAAACACAGTACTTTAGTGTAATCTGAAAAAGGGCTGTTGTAAGAGTTTAAGGATTCTTCTGCTATCAGCAAGTACTGAATCTATACAACATAATATACTTAACGTTTACTATGTGGAACCTCTCTTGTTGTATTATGCTATCCAGAACTGTCAATGCTGCTGCAATTAATAACACACCTCTGCTACAGTACAATGTAATGTTAAACATTTCTGTGTTACGAATATCGTATCTTTAACCGGACAACTGATATTTAGAGAAGTGGGGCGCAAACTTTTTCCACATAGACACACATCACCCAAAGTGTTTATGAATATAAACTTCTTTATGAGTAAGAATTTTATCATTTTCTCTGACTCTCTGAAGTAAAATTGTAGATATAAATGAATAAATATGTTTGTATCTTTTATTAACTTATGTCAGAACAATTTTAGCATCAGTAGGCAGACTTTTACAGAAATTAATGAAGATGCAATGTGTTTTTTAAGTTAGAAATCCAAAACGCAAGTTTGATTTTGTTACACCTGCTCCTATGTCAAAGAAAGAAGAACTTTATAGGTGGATAAAATTCATATATTATGTGGAAAACAAATAATTCCAGATTACTATCCTTTTAAGTTTTCGGCTCAGAGATTTTTTTAATTGAATAATCCATCAGTTATCAGTTGGCCAGTATGGGCGAGAAAAAGTAATTTTAGCAAAAATTTTCGATATCTGGAAATGAAGAAAATTTGTGTTTTCGTACGCAGAAAAACTTGGTTATAATATTTGTATTTCTCTATTGTACTGTTTATTTTTTCAGTTAATTCAAAGTTTTAATAAATTGTAGATGTATTCACAAATATATATATATACACTGCTGGCCACTGTAAATGCAACACCCTGAAGGAAACATGGAAATAACATGAAATTTACAACATGCATTAGCGGAGGTGAGATATGCAAATGATTAGAATTTCAGCGCAAACGCACATCACGCGCGCCTGTAGCGCCACTTCAAAGCGCTATTTAAGGCTTGGAGATTTCGACGATTTCAAGTTCGGCAATTGTGTTTTTCTTGAGGTATTTTCAAAAAAACGATCAATTATGCCTCGTCGAAAACAGCGATCATCTTTTGATCAAGTATCCGAGTTTTACAGAGGAAGGATAGTGGCCTACCGAGATTGTGGATTATCTTTCAGGGAAATCGGTAGTCGTGTTGGACGAAACCAAACAACTGTAATGCGGATATGTGATCGTTGGATGCAGGAGGGTACGACGGACCGGCGTGTTCGATCGCATCCACCTCAGCACACCACTTCACGTGATGACAGGCAAATTGTGCGCATGGCAGAGACGGATCGCTCAGTCACATCACAAACCATACCACAGCACATGCAGTCTGTAACGCATCATCCAGTGTCTTCGCGTACCATTCGACGCCGTTTACAGCAGAGTGGTCTGTCCGCAAGACGTCCATTGCTTTGTCTACCCTTGACGCATAACCACAGACTTCTCCGCCGCCAATGGTGCGATTACAGAAGGATGTGGACGGCAGAATGGAATGAAATTGTCTTTACTGACGAGTCACGCTTCTGTCTGCAACACCACTATGGTCGCATTCGAGTCTGGAGACACCGTGAAGAGAGGATGCTGAATAGCTGCGTTATGCACCGCCACACTGGTCCTCCCCGGGTATTATGGTATGGGGCGGTATTCGATATCATTCTCGCACACCTCTAGTACGCATTGCCGGTACTTTAAACAGCCAGCGCTACATCTCCGAGGTGTTGGAGCCAGTTGTCCTTCCTTACCTTCAGGGCTTGCCCACAGCCATATTTCAACAGGATAATGCGCGACCACACGTGGCACGCATTGTCCAACGGTTCTTTGTCAATCACCACATTGAATTGCTTCCCTGGCCGCCTCGCTCTCCGGATCTTTCACCGATAGAAAACATGTGGTCCATGGTTGCTCTACGATTGACCCAGATTCCATCCCCAGCTGCCACAGCAGATCAACTTTGGCAACGTGGGGAAGCTGCTTGGTCTGCTGTACCCCAAGAAATCATCCAAAGTCTCTTTGAATCAATGCCGAGGCGTGTGGCAGCGGTGATCTCCAGCAATGGCGGCTACTCTGGCTACTGATTTTGGCAGGAATAACACTTCACAGAAGTCTATAAATTTAATCATTTGATACTAGTCAACATGTTATCTACAATATAAATGTTGTTGTGATATCTCTTGTCTTTCTTGGTGTTGCAATTTGGGTGGCCAGCAGTGTATATGTGTGTGTGTGTATATATATATATATATATACATGCCAAAAAAGCATTGCTCATTCCTTAACTTATACTCATTACCTAACATTGTCCTAGGAAATGTAAGGGGACTTTGTAAGGGATTAATAAATTTACTAATTTTATTTACCCCTTTTGAACTTTTCGTAATTTTTATATTCATCCTTAAGCGAGCTCCGAACTAAAATTTACCATTGAGAAAATAGACAACATAACAATTTTATTAGACTAAGGGCATTTGCTAAAAGATAATGCCGAATTTATATATTTGCTGATCTAATGGCAATTCTGACCACAAGAATTGACCACTTCGAGATTTTGCGTTATGAAGTGGCGTATAAATGCGTTTTTACATTTACTTCCTTCAGGATCTCCTGTCTGGCGAAGATGACCGTCGTGCCGCTCTCAGTAAATATATTTTTATATAGAAAACTGTGTATATTATTGAAGTCTGACCACTTTGGCCTTACGAGTAAAAAGTTTATGATAGGTATTACGTAATTATATTTTTTATCGTAGCTAACACACAACACAGAGATACATATATCCATATATATATATATATATATATATATATATATATATATATATATATATATATATATATATATATAAATATATATATATATATATATATATATATATATATATATATATATATATATATATATATATATATATATATATATATATAAATAGGCTTTGCATTTCCTATGTTTATATAAATAAACAAAAAGAAATTTGACGATAGAAGGTTTTTTTATCGATTTTGAGAGCATTGAAATATTAACTAGTTATCCTTTATTTTTAGCCTTTCACATAAGGTGTAATGAGTTACGTCGATTTTTGTCATTATCTAACAGAATGTACCTTAGACTTTAAATTCAATTATACGCAAATGTTTTAAGTGAAATAGAGGATAATGACTGTTTTTGGTGCAGTAGAAAGTTTCTTTTGTCCCATTGAGGGTAATGCAATGATGCTATTCAATCGAATTTCTTATTTATGGAGGTTCTCATAGTAGCACGCGATGAAGGAAAACAGGAAAATCTCTTTCATTTAGTTTGATGCTTACGCATATCGAAAAGCAAGGGAATAACACAAAGTACGAGAGAGTAATCAGGATTCCTCCGCTGGTAATTTACGCGTCACAGTGGCGCACTGACTCTGTAAGACAACCCAACTTCCATAAAGTGTTAATACTGGACTATTTGGAACCTCTGATCAACCGAGTAAATTAATTGATATTGTAATGGAACACAACATGTTGAATCGAAAGCACATACAATAACAATAGTTCTTTAAATTAAAAACATACAATAACAATATATGTGTAAATTTAAAGTAATTTTGTTATGCTTAGAGAATAAAAAGTCTTACATATAAATTCTTTATTTAATAAGTAGATATTTTTTTCAGATTCATATTGTTAAATAATGAAAATAATCTGTGGGATAAAATTTATCTGAAACAAGAGATGTCAGAAAACCAAACCCCCAAAACAGTTAGAATGGATATTTTCAGAGATCTTACATTTAGAGGTATTCCTCGACTTATGACCGCTCGACTTACAGTCCTCGCACTTACGAGCGAAATTTTGAAAATTATTTTTTTTCAAAAATACTGTTCCTATATAAATGTACCCATATGTATTACATAATTATTAAAAAAATATGATGCAATATTCTGCAATACTGGAAAAATTTATGACGCAATAATGAAAATGTATTACGCAATAGTTTCGATATCCACACGATAAATCAAATAAACCTTCATTAGCTTCAGATAAGGCTTCAACTTTTCATTACACACTCTGTCACAAAAAAATATATGCACCCAGAAGAAATCGAGCGACTATCACGAAACGTGGCAGGAATGTAGTCTGGTAAGAGATATGCAAATGATTAAAATTTGGACGCCAATGAGACGAGGGTAAGCGCGCTATGCGCATATGAGATGCGCAGCTGGGAGAGTTTAAAAGCATGATTGCTTGTGCCATAGGGTTATTCAAACAAATCTGTCGACTTGGATGGACGGTATTGTGACTAGAGATGCCTCTGAGACGTAATCGGAGACAGTACGAACAATTGTCGGACATTGATAGGGGGCGTATAGTAGGCCTCAGAGAAACAGTTTGGTCGAACTGGCGTATCGTCCGCCACAACGGTCGGAGCGATAGGGTAGTTGATCGGTGTTGGCAACAATGGATCACGGAAGGGATAGTCTACCGTCGCGGAGGGTCAGGGCCTCCCAGGAACACAAATGTGCACGAGGATCGCGCAATCATAAGAGCGGCCACGTCAGCACCAACAACGTAGCTAGAATCGGTTCGACGCCATTTATCACCATCCAGACATCCGGTGGTATCAAGGGAAACCATTCGGAGACGACTGGATGACGTAGGTTTATGGAGCCGACGTCTATAAAGACGCCTACCACTGACCCCACATTATAGGCAGTGTCGATTAGATTTTTGCCGACCTCGGGCAAGCTGGAGTGTGACCGACTGGAGGCGTGTGATCTTCAGCGATGAATCCCGATTCAGTCTCCATGCTGATGACCAGCGTATACGCGTGTGGATGCGGCCAGGCCACTTGTCGAGAGGCATACGGCGATTACACAAAGTGTGACTGTGTGGGGAGCGATTTTTTGGGACACACGATCACCTCTAGTTATCCTTCAACGCACTTTGACGGCACGCAGTTACATGGATGAGATTTTAACACCAGCTTTACTGCCTATGCTATCAAAACCCCCAGGTCATCAAAACGCCCCGGTGCCATTTATTAGCAAGACAATGCTCGTCCACATATTGCGTGACTCTCCCAACAATGTCTTCAAGGGTATGACGACATTGTTGGGAGAGCAGCCAGGCATTCCAACAATGGCCTGCCCATCGCCTGCCAGGTCACCAGACCTCTCGCCAATAGAGCACGTCTGAGACGTACTTGGAACTCAACTGCAACCGTCCCGGAATACTAGTGAATTAACTGCCCAGTTGCAAAGATTATGGCACGATCTTCCACAGGATGTCATAGGTGACTTCATTGATTCGATGCCACGCCGTGTCCCTGCCAGAGGTGGATTTACTGCTTACTGATTTGTAACCTTTTTCATGCCATATCTTCCTAATAAAATGGTTGTTCTTCTGAATTTGCAATAATTTGCTTATCTCCTATACACTACATACATGTTCAGTTTCGTGACCGTAGCTCATTTCCTTTTGGGTGCATATATTTTTTTGTGACAGAGTGTATTAATAAAAGACAACAACAATTAGAAGCAATGTATCCAAATGGAGAAATATTCACAAGTGTAAATCGTCATATTCAGGAATATATGGCTTGCTACCAAACAATATACAAAGATAAAAAGATGCAGACTGTTCAAACTATCTTGGATAACTTTGTTGCATAAAACTTTCAAGGTATCTTCTGTCGCAAATTTTGAACCAATGGATTGTGCTAACATAATAAGTAGTGATGACAAAGAATAATTTATGCCATCGAAATAAAATTTATTTTAAATTACGTATGAAAGTAAAAAATCAATGTACACTCATGGACAAAAAAATTAGCGCACCGAGAAATAATTGCGGGATCGTAACGAAACTTGCAATGAAGGTACATGTCGGGGAGATATGCAAATGATTAGAAATGCAGCTTGATTGCGCATTACGTATAGCCGGTAGAGGGCATTGAACATCGTATTCTGTGGAGTATAAAACAGGTAACCAAAGCTTGTTTGAGTGTGCTGAATCATTTACTAAGGAAGAGCTGAGATAGACATGCCATTACGCCGTGTTCGAAGACATTTTAAGCAGTTGTCGCAGTTTGAGAGGGGAAGAATCGTCGGGATGATGGAAGCTGGGTGGTCAGCTAGGCGAGTAGCTCGTCAATTAGGCCGCTCTGATTGTGTTGTGAGGAGGTGTTGGGACCAGTGGATCCGAGAGATGTCATGTACACGAAGACCAGGCTCAGGACGCCCTCGACAGACCAGTCGTCGAGAAGACCGCCACATCGTAAGAAATGCACGCGTACAGCCAACTGCTTCATCGGCCGCCATCCAGGCACAGGTAGCACCTTCACTAGGGGCCTCTGTATCTTCTCGAACCATACGAAGGCGCCTGGCTGACGGACAGTTGGTATCGTGGCGCCCATTACGTGTGCTGCCCTTGACGCCCACCCATTGACGCCTCCGTTTGGAGTTTTGCCGCGCACGAAGAAACTGGACTGCAGCGGAATGGAACCAGGTCGTCTTTAGCGCCGAATCCAGATTCAATCTCGGCAGTGATGACAATCGTGTTCGTGTGTGGAGAGCCCGTGGTGAACGCTTCAATCCTGCCTTTGCTGTACAGCGACACATCGCTCCCACAGCTGGTATGATGGTATGGGGTGCCATTGCCTACAATACACTGTCACCCCTAGTATTGTTCCGTGGCACCATGACAGCCCAGCGGTATGTTCATGAAATCCTGCAACCACATGTGTTGCCACTCATGCAACGGCTCCCAGGAGCCATTTTTCAACAAGACAATGCTCGGCCTCATACGGCAAGGGTGTCACAAGACTGTCTCCGTACTGTTACTACCCTTCCTTGGCCTGCCCGATCCCCATATTTGTCTCCAATCGAGCATATCTGGGATCATTTGGGACGACGAGTTGGGCATCCCACGAGTTTGAACGGACTAGAGGCAAGGTTACAGCAAATATGGAACGAAATGTCTCAAGACATCATACAGAACTTGTATGACTCAATGCCCGATCGTATCGCATCGTGCATTCGCGCTAGAGGGGGTCCAACGGAGTATTAACTCCTCCGTTCTTTTGCCTTTTTCTCTGAAATAAATTATCCCTTTTCTTTGATTTTCTTATCATTTACTTATGTCAAAGTAGTCATTACGTATGTAAAATTTCGTTTCATTTTGACGACTCCTTCTTGGTGCGCTAATTTTTTTGTCCATGAGTGTATATTTATATGACCATACACAAAAAAAAATGTTTGAAACTCGAAATACGACCAATGACTCGGTTCCTATCTCGGTCGTACGTCGAGGAATATCTTTACTACCATTTTTTTGCCAACCACTAACCAATATGCTATAGCAAAGTAAAGATACTTTTATCAATAAAGCATCTAATTTTATCGATGTTTATCTTATGAATAAACATCTTATAAATAAACATCTAAGTGCCTTACATTTCTTCTCAATCGTAATTCAGTAATTCTCTGAATAAAAGCATGTCGTTTAAAAAATAATTTTGTTGGCACATAAGAATACATGATTGTTATCATTCGATAGCAACCTTACCAAAGTTTCACAATTGTTAAAAAATTCACAAAAATTGCTAATTGAGATACTGACTCATATCATGTACCTGAATATAAAAATTAGGATATCAATAAAGTTTCAGAAGGTAAACTTTATTTAAAAGTTTTAAAAAAAGCACAAAATTATAAACGATTCAAATTTCTTAAAAACCTATGGACTTCGAACTCTGGAAGTCCCATCTCTCCAGCAGAATAATATGCAGCGAAAAATCTCGCATTAATTACAACTTGATAATCAAAATAAAATAACAAATCCGTTATATTTCACATGAATTTGCAGCTACATAATGAAGCACGTATCATCGTTTTCATGGATGCCATTAGATTACTTTTTAATATTTTCTCGTTAATTGCACTGTTTTTTAATCCTCTGATCTTTATCTGAATTTCTTTGGCTATTTTTCTATAAAATATTGAGACACAAATACTTGTTTATGCTGGTTTGAAAAAAAGAAGTGCTTTGGTAAAAATATACGAAATACAAATACAGACGTTAAAAAATGGAATAGATTTTGAAATAAAAGAAACCTTTTAGAAGGATATTTTGTTTTTACATGCCGTGAAAAAAATAAATAAAACGATTCAACTAAAACATTATTATACGGATCAGGAGAAAGAGACTGAAAGAAAATAGAAAAAAATTACTCAGCTTTCACTTCGGAAATTTAAATTTTATTTTTACTTCAGAACGTTAATTTACGTGCTTTTAACGCAGTTTCCAAAAACAAAGATAAGAAGATTAACGTATTTAATGTAATTTTTCTTGATTCATTAGCGAATTGGACACAAAAAATATAAATGTTAATAGTTTTTTTCTGCTGAGTGATATATTGTACATGAATATCTCTGAAGAACATATTTATTTAGAAGAAGGTTTAGAGGCTTTCCGGTGTTTTTTTTCTTTTTTGCTATTGTCATTGCGTGCCTTAGTCAGTATTCAGAAATGTTGTTCTCCATGGAAATCTTTCATTAAAATGCAGAGTAAAAAACGTTGTCATTTTTCTTTATTTGTTGTTTTTTTAACTCCGGGGAGATTCGTGATTTATAGTTACTCGCCCGAGTACAAATAGGTCTGAATTCATGTAAACGTCTCCAGAAAACTTGGAGAAATTAATGGGGTTCTTTGCAATGTAACTGAAAACCTGCTTTTGTGACTACTTTTCTGCTAAGTGCAACTTTGCAAAGTCAAAAATTAATTACAAAAATTAACTTTAATTTTAGAATAATACAAAAACTTACTAGAATATTTGAATATAATAGGTAAATTGTCAATTAAAACAATTTCATTGAAATAACCATCAAAATGGCCCTTTCAGCGAATTTTCAGGGTCAAGAATATAATTTTAAGTTTATTTTCATTATACCGTAAGGTGGGGTTACTTTGTGACGGATTTTACGTTATTTTCCTGAGCCAGCCGACCAGTTTTAAAAGCAGCCCAAGTCGAACAATTACAAAACATTGGTACATTCTTTCCTTACGTAGCAATTTATTGCACTAATCCGGATCTTTAATTACCATTGAAAAATAAAAGGTAAAATGTGTCACAAAGTAGCCCCACTCGGCGGGGCAACTTTGTGACATCTGTGTTTTTGCCTTGAAATCTAAGAGGAAGAATTACTTGACACAGAGTTAAACAGTAAAACACTTATCAAAAACTTGATACACAATTATATATATACCTACTACAAATATTGGATAACTTTATCTATAACTTTGACATGAAAGAGACATCGGGTAGCCAGGGCAGCCATCACTTCTTTGAGAAGTTGAGGAAATTCATCTTTCGGCACATTCTGCTACTTTGGATAGTTTTTTCTGAAAGTCAATATTTCTTTCTCTCCAGGGGTATTTTAGAGGACAGAAAAATGCAACATCGAGCGGCTGGAGGAGGTGGGCCGACGTTGTGGGTTATTTTTTGACAGTGCCAATGTGTCACAAAGCAACGTCGTCACCTTTCGATATTTAGGTTATGTTTTCATACCTCTCGGAAATATCACAACACAAAAGTATATTGCTCCACAATCTAACCAACATATTGACAATAAAAAATAAAATTTCCTGTGGTAGTTGGTTGAATAATTTGTTAGCCTTTAGCACACAAAGTTTCCGAAGTTTGTGTCAATAGCTTGACAACATGTTTGAACAATACACTGGCTAGAGAAGACAAATGGCACACAGAAGATTCGGACACTGGGCACTAGGTGTATCTGTAAGTCGGACAAGTTGTTGTCGTTGTTCTTTTCCTCCCGACATCACGGGCGCGGCACAAGATCCGAAATACAAAAAAAATACTATGTGTCACAAAATTGCCCCTGCAGTCACAAAGTATTGAGGTTTACGGTACCAGATGATTGTAAGTACTTTTCAAGATTCGTATATTGGAGTAGGAATTAAAACTTTACAATTTTAAAGGAAGTCTAGAAAGGTTAATACGACCTTAAGACCTTTTCTGAGGCTTGGAATTAGAAATACGACTAAATCAGCTGGTAAAATACCATTAGAGGGCGCGATTAGCGATCCTGGAACAAGGACATTCCAGTTTTCTCAGAGTGTTTAAAATTGTGGGGTTAAAATAATGAATGTATTTTTTAGAGAATGTTGCTTGATGAGCTGAGATCCCAATGGGGAGACTCACCGTTCGTGTAAGTTTTGTTGTGGAGTCAGTTCGTTGGTTTGGCGAGAATCCGTTAAACAACCAAAGAATAGAATCTTACAGAGATCTTCAGCTTAGGCCTGATTTCGAACTGCTGCAATCAACCCCGCTTACATCTTGAATCAAAACCTTTGAATCTGGTAAAGAAAAATCGAAGTCCCTAACCATTTGGCCATCGTGTTATTTCCTCAAAGAAGATTTTTATATATGCGTTAATCGAAAATCTCTCCCGACAAAATAGGCAAAAAACAATTGAACTCGAACAAAATTGTCACCGTGAAGGTTTCGATTTTGTATGTTTAGATCGTTTCGTTTTTTGAATGCCGAGTCTGTTTATTATTATGAGTACCTAAAATTCAGGAAAATAAACCTTGCCACCTCATTTGCACACTATGGAGCAAAATTTTCCCATTCCTTTGCATGAAGGAAGAAAATTTATTCCTCAAATTTAGTGACATTTTCATATTTTACTCTTCCTAATCTCAGTATGGAAGCTGCGCCATGAATAATGCAAGAAATCGTAGCTTATCCAGCAAAGTGAGTAACTACGAAATGGCTAAACAAACAGTGCCCGGAAATCCCATCTATCCTCAATCTCAGGGTAGGGCTATTATCCCAGCTTCTAATTCCGAAGGATATTTTTTCGAGCTTAAGAAAACGAACCGGGAGTGAGGTAAACAGATGCTATCTGCATAGTGGAAGCTATTTCAATACAGCACTAAAGTGAGAATACAGCATTGGTACATATTTGGTTAGCTTACTAAACATTCCAACTGATAAAGTGAATTACATTTGCGATATAATATAATTTGCTTTAAACAATTTTATTTTGCTATGATATTAGTTTTTTTACTAAAATATCAATTTTAATTTTATTTATATGTGAACAAGGGATCTTTTTTTGCTTATCATCCCTGAACGGTACACACTCCTTATACGACCTGGTAGTACTGAGCTCCATTATATCTTAATTTTTTACTGGTGACTATCTTAGCTTTGAATCGGTTGTCCTAAAACAGGAAAATTTAATTGAGTTAAAAAAAACTACCACTACTCGAAACAAAGCGAAAAAAATCTACTTAAGTTTTTATGACATAGAAAAAACGCTTGGTTGGTACAGAAACAGTTGTTCTCACATTCCAAAAGTCAGAGGTTTGAGAACACTGATAAATATGTTGATAAACATAAATGAATCATATAATGCAAAATATTTTTTTATTCAGCTTTAGTTTTGCATGAAAATCTTAAAGTATGGCATGTACAAAGAATGCAACTATGTTTAACTTATGCACATTTTCTACATTATTACGTCTATTAAAACGATAAACACCCTGACCTCATATAAACCCGATGACGTATAAAGCTTTAAAATACATAATAAGCAGACACACACAATATCTAACCTATCTATATATATAAAACAGTTCCGTAACTGACTCATTCATTCATTCACTGACTGACTGACATACAACGCACAGACCAAACGGCTGGACCTAAAGGGCTGAAATTTTGCATGGCGATTCTTCTAATAGTGTAGGGGTGCACTAAGAAAGATTTTTCAAAAATTCTTCCTAGATTTTTTTAAATTAAATTTTTAAGCTGTTTTTTAAACTTTTTTTAAGTTTGCATTTAAAATAATACATTGAGGGTTATAAAATTTATATCACGAGAAAGATCATAAAAATTCCTTCAAAATGAAATTTTTTTCGAATTTTTACCCCCATTTCCAGATTTTTGGTGAATTTTTAAAGATTAATTTTTAAAATTTAATTTATTAAATGCTGATCACGTGATTTCTTTTTCTGGTACTTTAAATAAATTTATCGTCACGTGCAAAACAAAATAGACAAAAAATATTTTTTTCTTGCTAATGCGGCAGACGATTGGACTTTATTTTGTCTATAAAAATATCCCTTACGATTTTTTTTATAAATATGTTTTTTTTACATCAATTGTATACATTGATCGTCGTATTTATTATAAATATATATATATTTATATTTTTTGGAATTAATTGCATACATTGACCGTTGTATTTAATTTCAATGTACTCCGTAGCGAAGCGCGGGTTTTCAGCTAGTTTTGTTATAAAACAAGTATTTAACATACATAAACTTCCAATAAAGTATTACATTATAGTATCGACAGGATCGTGCAGGAATTATGTTGTACGTATAAAACATTGATAAAATATTGATTCAATGGTTTTTTAATATTATTTTCATAATTCCGACCATAATTTGTTAATAATATACTTGATTTCAGATTTATACACCTAAATTATGTCTCATATTTTCATACATGTAAGAGCTAAAAATCAGAAACACGTTTGTAATACGTAAAAATAACCAATATCACACAAGCATACCCTTTTTTAGTAAATTTGTATAGTTAGATATATATTGTATGCAGATATATATTGCAGATACCGGGTGTACCAAAAATGACCGACGATTTGAAAAATCAGTTAAAGAAAAACGGATGGTGATAGAAATGTACGGTTTGCTGCATTCTGCTTAGGTAACCGGGGAATTTATTCTCACCAATTTTCAAAATTAGTTACAAAGTTCGTCAACAGATGGCGCTCTTATAGGAGTGAATCACCTAGAAGCAATGGATGCATGCATGGGTTGGAACAAGCAAGGAATACAACGCATGGACCTTAAACATACATTTATTTGATAACCCAAATTTCAGTTAACTTGTAAGAGCTATTAATAATACAATCAGTTTCATATTAACAATTTTGATTTTTAGAGTCTATCGGGGAGGCACTTACTATAACGGATGTATGCAACGATGATCGTAGCATCGGCGACCGGGACCCAGTATCATCTCCAGTGTAGGAACACGTTGG
Source organism: Dolomedes plantarius (assembly GCA_907164885.2). NCBI lineage: Eukaryota > Metazoa > Arthropoda > Arachnida > Araneae > Dolomedidae > Dolomedes > Dolomedes plantarius. The sequence goes on from OU015500.1 coordinate 103,455,166, forward strand.
CGGGATACTGACACTTCTCCACGGCTATGGGGCAGACGAGAGCCTCCGACATCTAACTCTCAGGAACCCAATCTAAAATTCGTCTCCTTCTTTTTTGATTCCTTCCGTCCTTAGCGAAGCTCTTGTCCGTTTACAGGGGGGGCATTCTAGCACGCCCCTCACTTTCATTGGGCAGTGGGCTGTTTCTCTTTCAGTGGTTCCTATCCCTAATTGGTCCTTTATTATACCGCCTCTGTCGCCTCTGTCCACAGTCTATGTAGTACCTCCCCCCACATATCTTTATTTTGTAAAACAACTTTGATTCTTCTCCTCTGACGTTTTTACTGTGGGCCATAAAATAACGACCATCCATCTTGTAAAATTTAAACTTCAGATCGCTATCACTGGCCACACTGACAGCTATTCTTCTATTTTTTTATCGGTTTACAATCCTGTATTCACCCCTGCCTCTGCATCCTTTATGATACATTCTTTATTGTCCACACACCGTGGTGAATTACACCATTTTCACTTCTACAGCTCTGACTGGGAAAAACTATAAAACAATGTTTTCAAAGCAAGAAGCATACGCAAAGTGGCATGGATTGGCCTCCCTATTCTCCAGATTTAACGCCAAGCGATTTTTTTTTTTTGGGGGGGGGGATACTTGAAAGACCAGGTGTATCGTCACAATCCACAAACTGTAGATGAACGGGAACAATACATCTCTGCTGCTTGTCAAAGCATTCAAACTGAATTGTTTGCACGGGCGTCTGCGAATATTGACCTCAGACTGTGCCACGTTGTTGCTGCAAACGGTGGTTATTTTGAAAACATTGTTTTATAGGTTTCCCTGTCAGCAGCGCCATCTGTTGACGAACTATGTAACTAATTTTGAAAATTGGTGACAATAAATTCCCTGGTTACCTAAGCAGAATGCAGCAAACCTTACATTTCTATCGCCTTCCGTTTTTATTTAATTGATTTTTCAAATCGTCGGTCATTTTGGGGACACCCGGTATATATTGTGTGCACGAAAGGATATTTAAAGAAATTTTTTGTAACATTCGCTAAAATTTAACATAATATATTAACTGTCCACTCATGAGAATATACAATATGTTAAAACACCGAGTAAAGAGAATAGAAATGTAATTTCTTTCTACGTTCACAAATTTTTAAATGAAACGTACTGTATGTAAAAACTGCTCTCAGATAACAGTTTTCTAAAAGTTTTAGTAGTCTTGTATATATATATATTCATGCATGAAAAAACTACCTCTTTAAAACATGGATGTTTAACTCACATATTGAAAAAAAATTGAAACAGCCAACTTTCATATAAAATTTGTATCGCCTCTATGCGTGAAATATCATAAAAAATTACCTCACGCTTATATGGAATATTGAAATGGATGTTATATGAAATCGCTGATCTTACACTCAAGTACTTTTTATTTTCATGTTGTAAAAAAAAAAATTGAAAAAAATAACAACAGACGTATTTTTCTGTTGATTTTATTTAAAGGCTTGCATTTTCTTTAACATTAAAAAAATCTCTTCCGAAAAAGAAAATCTGTCCAAAGGGAAGGAAAATCGAAAGATTTGGCACTTTTTCTCTCCTTATCAACACCCCAGATTTGTCTGGATCACTCATTTTAAAACTCTATTCTTTATAGTTTTTTTATCTCCTTCAGTTTTAAAACCCACCTTAGCGGAAAAAAGAGTAGTTTAAATGAAAACGTTTATCTTTAAAATGAAAAATTCCTCTTTCCAATGTTATTTTGTGTAATTCAAAGATCGGTCGAAGATTTATTTTCGTAATTTTGTGGGGATTGGTAATGAGGCCATTTGCCGTTTTGTACAGTTCGAAATGAATGTAATTCGAAAATGAATCATAAGAAGTACTCTAATTTACATAGATATTTGTATTTTTATTTAATCTTGCATGCTCTCTAAAATGGAGACCCGTTGCCTTACTTTTTAGTTACGAGACAGTACTTCAAAGTTCCCTGCAATCTAGCAATAGACAGATAGTAATAAGACAATTTGCCGTTTTGTACAGTTCAAAATGAATATAATTCGAAAATGAATCATAAGGCGTATTCAAATTTGCATAGATTATTTTTCTTTTTATTTACGCTTGTGTGGTCTAAAAGGGAGAAACGTTGCCTTACTTTTTAAAACGAGACTGTATTTCAAAGTTCCCTGCAATCTAGCAATATAGAGATAGTAATAAGACAATTTGCCGTTTTGTTCAGTTCAAAATGAATATAATTCGAAAATGAATCATAAGGCGTATTCTAATTTACATGGATTATTTTTCTTTTTATTTAAGCTTGCGTTGTCTAAAAGGGAGAAACGTTGCCTTACTTTTTAGTTACGACACAGTATTTCAAAGTTCCCTGCAATCTTGCGATAGAGAGATAGTAATAAGACCATTTGCCGTTTTGTACAGTTCGAAATGAATGTAATTCGAAAATGAATAATAAGGTGTACTCTAATTTACATAGATACTTTTCGTTTCATTTAATCTTGCATGATCTAAAAGGGAGACCTGTTGCCTTAATTTTTAGTTACGAGACAAAGTTCCAAGCCATCTAGGAATGCTTGCGTCGCTATACGTATGCAAAGCTGTCCAACCTCTGCCACTGCGCGCAAGAATGTTCGTTGGTTAGGAGAGATACGGTCCTTTTTTTTATACAAGAGAGTCAATAAGACAGGGAACTACTGTTTGAGACCGATTCGGAACGTCTACATCCCAAATATCCATGCCAACAATGGGACTCAAACCCACAGTGTCCAAATGACAGCACCCTAGCCAGAAAAAGAGAGAGTTTCACATACATATATGAATCATTATTTTGAGAACAAACAAAATATAAAAAAGGGGATGAGTGAGATAATACATACATTTACTGGACCCGGCAGACTTCGATATGGCCCAGAGAGAGGATGTTAAGGTAGGACAGCCTTCCAATGGAGGGATCAAGGTTAACAGTTAGATTAAGTGGACTCACGACCCTTAAGGCGAGGAAATAAGGCCTATTTTCATACTTTTTGACTCTTTGTAACTGTTTCAATTTACTGCCAAGTTTTCCAAATTTTATGTATATGATAAATAGATATATTTATTTTAAATACAAATTTTCAACTCTCAACATAATTTTAAATATTTTTTTTAAAAATGCATTAGATATATATACCTTGTTTTTTGAGTATTTATATTGTATACTGGCTTGCGCGCAGAACTACGAAATTAATTTTACACTTAAATGTATAATTTCTGTTTTATATTTAAAATCAATAATTCAAAATACAATTGAACATAAAACATTCAACATTAAAATATTTTTTCAATTTTTTTAAAACTGCTCAAAATGCACTTAAAATTTCATTAAATTTTGCATTAATTTACCCCTGAAAAAATAACAAAATATGCAGTGATTGCAATAACTCTAGTTCAGCCGCAATAAAATAACATGATTACGCAGTGATAAAAATTTTATGGAATTATGTTTCATAGTTTTAGAGATATCAGTTGCGGAATGATGCAAAATTACATTTTGAGAAAAATGAGTCTAAAATTTTTCTTACCATAAGCTTTATCAGTAATTAAATATTTAGAATATCAATATCTCCGGAACTAAGCGGAATATTTTCATGCGGTTTGCTTTATTTTGTTCAGAAATGATCAGGCTTTAACGTATAGTTTTTATCCAAAAATTCGAATGTTTTAAAGATTTAAGGGTAGTGAGTCCCCTTAACAAATTAGGTAGTTTCACAAATTAAATCATAGATGATATCGTCACATTAACCTCCATCGTTTGCAAGGTGAAGATTGTTCCCCTGATTTTTTTAACCTAAAGAATCTTGAAAAATTTTCCAATTAAAGGTTGCAAAACATTTTTACGTTTTTAAACGGATAACAGATGGCAGTACTAACCATTTTTCTGCTCATTAACTGGAATACATTGAATCCACGTGAACAAAAGACTTTATGTCCGCGTTTGCACTGTGCAAACGGCGCCCCTCAAAGGGTTAAGAGGAATTCTAGCATTAACATATTAGTCACCACCATTGCAAATTTCAAATGCCTTATTACACAGATTGGGACCTAAAAGAGTGACCTTACAAGTTTCCACCTGTGTGGTTACGTATATAGAGAAAGTGGAATTGTAGTATATGTGAAAGAACATTTCTACATTACATTTTCCTCGGAAGTAAAGTGTAATGAAATGCTTATGTACTACGGTGATAAGTAAGAAGTTGTTGTGTTTTTGATGCTAATTTCTATGTCTATCCCCAGCTAGACTAAATCTACAAGTCCATTCACCCGCACAAAATCATTGACCAAAAAGATGATCTGAAAAAAGGTCGACGAGAGTCAACCCCAGGCACTCGAGAATATGTGCTGTGGAGGCTTGGTCCGAATTGCATTTATGGCAGACATTTGCGAACACAGGGAGAAGAGAGTAAGCACAAAAGTAAGAAGTACATATCAATTATTGTTGCCTATTCAGGTCGAATTTTAGTAGTTAATAAGGTCCTTTGGAAGAGACCAGTGGTTCCCAACTTTTTCAGCTGGCGACCCACCTTTCCTTATCGGAATACCTCCACGGTCCATGGTGGACTAAAAAACCTTATTTGTATCGTATCCCTTCATCATGTATATGTAATATAGTATATATAATAGAAGATATGTATATATAATAGATGTATATATAATAGAAGATAGAGAAAACCAGTAATAGCCCTAAAGCTACTTGCAGCCAGGAACACATAACATGAAAAGAAAAGTATGAAAGAGGTTTTAGACAGTATCTCTTCATCAGCGGTGTCAATACTGTCTAAAAACCAATGGATTGTTTCCGATGAGTATGATCTATACAATAAACACACTCAGACACCGTACAATCCATGAAAAACAGAATAATTTATTAAAAATTGAATAAAAGTACTTAACCAAAGAACACCAAGCCTGGCGCTAGACAGAGTGGAAGTTAACATATAACCGCAAGATGACTGACGTCACAAAACTTGCAACCATGGAGATATTGGATTCTCAGTTACAGACTTACTATGGTTACCGTATTTTAGAACTATTATACCCTTCATTATTTAGTTTTTAATTATTATTTCTAAGAGTTATTTTTATTATTATTTTTATTTTTACTTAATTTTTATTTATTTTATTTTTTATTTTTAGTAGGTATTTTTTCTATTTTATCATATATATCTATCTATATATATATATATATATATATATGCATATGCTTTTTAGAAGATGCAGATTGATTATTGATAAACAATTTGTATTCTGATTTGAAAATGGTTGAAAAAATATAAACACTTTGTAGCAAAACAGTTATTTATTTAACAATATATATATGTTTGCAATATATGCAACAAGTGGTTTCATACTCACTAACAAGTATTCCTAGGTGAAGATAAAACTACAATTATAAAAGTTCACAAAGACCATTTTAATTTTTCAGGCAAAAAAATTCATACAGCTTTGATGTGATTACAGTTAAGAAAATTGTTATCACAATTTTTCAATATGTAAAATTGCTGTTTTTAATTAAGAATACTATATTAATTAGATTTTTGGGATTGCTTCGATTGAAATAACACGTCAATGTCAGGATTGAATGATGATATTTTTAATCTTAAGCCACTTTGTAGAACGGGAGTAGGAGCGGTGTTGCCATAGTGTGTACCACCTGTGTGAATGTGTGAATCATCTGGGAGGGATGTAGTGGTTCTGGTGTCTGCCCCAGATGCCAAAAATGAAGAACCAAGAAAACAATCAAAACAGAAGTCGATTTGTTTCGATTTTTCTTATCTTTTCTGATGGTTTATTCGATGATTTCTGATAGTTTTACTATCGAGTCGCGACCCACCGGATGGGAACCGCTGGAATAGACCAATAAGGAACCTCTGTATGTGAAATTTTGATGAAGAATAGGTTTTAAACTCCTACAAGTAAACACATGGATTCAGGCTATATGTCCTACCGTAGTAGAAACTATAACAAATGTTTACAAATGGAATCCATATTTTAAAATATTTAGTTTAAGGCTGCTATGGACTAAGAAAAAATCGTATTTCCCTTTTCCTCTTCTTGCAGACTCTTGTGGTGGGAGGAGTCCAGTTGACAGTTCGAGAATTCCACCCCCTTAGGATTGACATTTTGAGGGATTGTAAGGGCTCTCTATATAGGGGGGGGGGGGTTAAGCGCTGCCCCCCCCCCAACTTTTTTATTTAAAATATATTTTTGTCAGCTATTTACAGGCACATAAATGCTGATAATCTGATAAAATTAGTATTATCAGATAGCCTGAACTTTTCTGTAAAGCGCTACAAAATTCATTCTATAAATTTCATAAACCGACGGAATTTATGAGAATTTAAAACACACTATACCAGATTTTTCCCCGAATAATTTAAATTTTAAAATGTTAATTGCATTTTAAAAAACGAAAAATGTACACAAATGTAAATATTCTTTCTCTATGACAGAGTACAATTTAAAGAAAAAATTTAATGCAAGTCGGAAATCCGTGTACAAATTTTCTTTATAGGTTAACATTGAGGTGAGCGAATCCAATGGGGTTAGTACATAGCAGCCTTAAGGCTGTCTCTTTCACTTACTATTTAACCACGAAGAAGCCATAGCCAATAGATAGGTATTTTACATTGAAGAGAACTAGTTTTACCTTACAAATATTTAAAGAATTACTCTTCATAAAATACTGGTAAATTTTTTAAGCGGTACCATGCACAACATTGAGGAACTATGTGTTACGACTTAAAGCAAATATCGTTGTACCTGAGAGAGATTTCTGGTGTCTTGTATCATTCTTTTAAATGTCTGGACAGGTTTATTACTAGGTACTCACCAAAAGTCCTGGACGTCTGGTTAGTGTTTACCATTCACCGACAGGTGTTATAAATTGCTACTATCGAAATTCCCAATTCAACAAAAATTTTAAATGCTTTATATGAAATTCAAAACATGCCCTGTCAGTATTGGATAAATGCACGGAAAGCAATAAATAATAAAAAGAAAATTTAAAAAATTCAATAAAATTTCCGTAAAAATTCTTCTTCGACCGAAAATGGAAAAAATACGTCTACAGCAGGGAGAAATACAATAGACATTGACAAATTCTTTACCCTCTATAGGCATCAAAACGAGTAATGCTCGTGAAAAAGCATTGGATTTTGACTTCATGCTCTTGATTTAATCAGCGTTCCTACCTCGTGGTTATTTTATAAGAACTTTTCCAGGTGTAATCCAAATTTTCCTCTTTATGTCATACACCTCGATAAGAAATCGGAAAAGCCCGGAGGCAGCGTAAATGGGCAAAATATTCTTAGAGGCGAGAGAAAAATTCATGAAAAAGAGAAAAAAGAAGAACGTTATTTCTTATATCATGATTCTTTATTATTTAGAGTTTCAGGCAATATATTGGGAAAAAAGCATTGAAGGAAAATGAATACATTCAAAAGAGATATAGTTTTTGCTGAAAAAAGATGCATGAAATGAATATATGTAATGCCACCAATATTTCAAACTTTTGAATATTCAAAAACTTCGAAACTACGCGCCCCATATATGTATATATATATATATATATATATATATATATATATATATATATATATATATATATATATATATATATATATATATATATATACAGTGTTGGAAATTGATTTATGAAAACACTGTTTTTTAACAAAAATTGTTTTAATATTCATTAAAAATGAATGAAATTTCATACATTATACATACTATGTATAACAAATGAGTTACAAAAATAAAATTTCATACATAATAATAAACAAAAACATAAAGTCAAAAATTAGATTTTCGTAACATGCAAAACATGGAAATTTATTTATGAAATATCCAATTTCCTTGACATTAATAGATAGTAATGCCACCTTTCTTGATTAAAGTTTCTTTTATTCTAGATGGCATTGATAAAACAAGATTTTGAATGTACTTGTGATTAATTAGTTTCCAGTTTTGACAGGTTGAAGCTTTCAATTCTACAAGTGATGTGTACTGCGTCCCATCTGCATAAACCATTCGAACAAGCTGTCCCCAAACGTTTTCGATGGGATTCAGATCAGGACTATTAGGTGGATGATCTAAAAGAACAATATTCTGTTCGTCAAACCAATATTTCATTGCTTTTGAAGTGTGAATACTTGCATTGTCTTGCATGAAGATGTCATCTAAACTATAATATTGCTATGCAAATGGAAGAAGGGAATTTTATGAAACTAAGCTGTAATCATATGAATTCTGGCGACCATTTATAAATACAATTTCACTTCTGCCATCATAAGCAATCGCTGACCAAACCATCAAACTTTCACCACCAAAATTTCTGCTGAATGTAGATTTTGGTTCTTTTCGGAGATCTATCCAATAATACCTTAAATCATCGGAGCCATCCAAATTAAATTTCTTTTCATCGGAGAAAGTGACTTTCTTTCAATTGTCGCCCATTGTCATGTACTTGTCACAAAACTGAAAACGCATCTGCTTGTGACGCAGAAGTATCTTTATAGACTTCATCTTCGACCATTTCAAGCTGCATGAAGAATGTAAAATTTGCCTAACTCTTCTAGAAATAGCAGGAAGAGGTAGATCTGCACAAATCTGCTGTGAATTGTGGCCGGTTTTTGATAGAAGCTGAAGAATCCCCCTTTTCTACATCTCATTTAAACGTGGATTACTTTTTTTAAAAAATTTTTGCCATAATTTGCTGAATCTATTCTATAGTTATACATTACACCAACTGGTATTTTAATTAATTTACTAATTTCCGGAACAGATTTTCCACATTCTAGATATGCATCGATTTTAGCTCTTTCGTCCACAGACAACACCTTTCGTATACCCATCGTGAAAAGTATGACTGAAACGTACTGCTCCCAATATATAACGCTTTTTATTTCTACTGCGCATGTCACGTTACTTGGTTTTATGCAAATTTTTGTCACATTACTTCAGAGTAGCCAATGAAATGTGATATTTCATAAATCAATTTCCATGTTTGTATGTTACGAAAGTCTAGTTTTTACCTTATGTTTTTGTTTATCATTATGTAAGAAATTTCATTCATTTTTAATGAATATGAAAGAAGTTTTTGTTAAAAAACCGTGTTTTCATAAATCAATTTCCAGCAGTGTATATGTATATATACATGTATATATATATATATATATATATATATATATATATATATATATATATATATATATATATATGCATGCATATATGCATATATATATATATATATGCATATATATATATGCATATATATATATATATATATGTATATATATATGCATGTATATATATATGTATGTATGTACGTATGTATATATGTATATATTTGTTTATTATATATTCACCTTCGGGATCCGGTAGCCTCGTACAAGGGGGAAATTATTGGAACCGAAAACCCCGTTCCAATGAATGGAGAACCGGGTATTCGACAATAGTATGTCTACGGTTTAAAAACAACATTTTAAAAGGGATAAACAGTTTAACCAAGCTTTACTATTTTTCACTATCTAGAACTTTGGAACAGTTTGCCTTAAGCGTGTCGACAATATTAACTACCAGATCCTCCAGAATCCTCTCAGATGTCAATCCCCTTCTGCTCCCAGAAGATTTGCCATCGTGTGTCATTTTTTCTTATCAATTTATTTCGAATAAAAATTTTCAAAGTAATTTTATTTATTGCAGTTATAAAGAGCAACAAATTGTAATAATTTACATAATATAAAAATATGCAGTCTATCTTTCGACAAATTTCTACTACTAGCCGCTGCGCGACCAGAATGGTCGCTTTTAGTTTTATATTTTCTTTTGAAAATCAACTCAACTGAAAGTAACATATGAGGCGTTGAAAGGCAAAGTGGTGTAAGTCACATTTTCAACTTTTTTTCATTTGAGGGCAAATATGTAATATCCATGTTCTATTTATAGTGGAATTCTAAATAGTTATTATTTGCAATATTGTAGTAATTGTTATGAATTATGATTTGTTCAATTTATGGTGGAATGTTTTGAAATTTTTGCAGTTAAATTCTTTGACTTACACTACTTTACTTACTGACTTACACCATTTTGCCTTTCACCGACTCATATGTAAGGAATGTTACCATTAATTGTCATCATAAATATAAATTGTTAAAGGGTATTCTCTATAAGGCTGCTTCTAAACATCGTGATTAAAAAATGTGAATTTCCATTACGTAAGGCTGAGGAACCCAACCCCAATGATTTTATAAATTACATCCCTCTCTGTTTGTACTATTGTTCACAATTCAGATATCTACGCTTAATCATAACAAATACTAATTTGTTGGGAAAATGTCTTCACTTATAAAATGGAGTAAATATTAAGCAAGTGCTGAGAAAAGTGTAGAAAATTAACTATTACTGGCTATCGGTTGCTATGCCGGCGATGATTAAGCCTAACCTCTCTGTCATATACGCTCTCTCTTTCACGCCTCTCTCAATGAATTACTTCTTCGCTTTTTCTCTTGAGACTGTTCCAAATTTTCACTTGATCGTGCAGCTTGCTTTCCTTTTTCAGTACATAAATCCATGTTGACACGCGCTTGCAAATTGCGGACGGCCGCTAATGTTTACATCTGGCACTTTAAGCCGTTGCCATTCGAGGTGTAGAAATATCGTTGATTTTTGTGCCGCATTCCTACGCGTTATATATATCACGCGTAGATGAAACGTTATATATAGATAGTGGCAAACTGAAAATAGAAACCCAAAATGTTCACATAGAAAATCCTTCACAGTTTTGGGTACTGTTTGGTTTTAAAACTCAATCTGTTAAATTAACTTTAATTCGGGAAAAATGTATTTTTTGCTTACGCAATAAGCTAAAATTCTTTACATTATAAATAAATACAGTACTCTCATTAATATTTAGGGCAAAAGTTTTGTGGTTCATGTATTTTTTAAACCCGGATAGCCGGTACTGCAAAAACACAAAACTTCTGAACCGAAACCCTGTTTTGAATTTTCATCCCGGTTTTGCAATCCCTAATTCTTATGTACTTATTTATAAATCTAATTGAACAGTTTAACAAATATCCCATGTGCGGAATTTGAAAGATTAAATACCTTACATATGTCAGAGGAAAGATATTCGCTTCATAGAGATAGATGTAGAATGAACGCGGATAAACGATTTTGACACTGACAGGCTCTTGGCATTTTAAAAGCGTCAGACCGAGTTAAGTTTGTGAAAATGCAATATATTTTGATTTTATGCTTTTCATTTTTATTTGTGTTACCTCCTCGCGGCTGTTTCTCAGGACTTCTCCACATGGAATCCAATTTTCATTCTTTATGCAACATTCCCTTTTAAGCCCTGAAGCTTTGCCATGGGCCTAAATGTTCCGAGACGCGAAAGAAAAGTTCATGAAATAGACTAAAAAAAGATAATTTTCCTGTTTCATAACTTTTCATTATCTGGAATACGCTTAGAAAAATTCGGAAGGATGGGCTCTTTCAAGGAAAAAATAAATCTGCTAGAGTTATATAAAGTTGTTTTTTTAATGAAGGAATTATGCGCATTTAATTCTCTAATTTTAAAGCTTTTAGGAACGTCTATTAAGTATAGCATTATTTCGCAGGCATTTATTTTTGTGGAAAAAATGTACCAAAGACATCACATGCTAAGGAATGTTTACAAGCAAACTGCTGAAGTTGATTTTAATGCTCCGACAAAACATTTGGAGTATTGGCTAAAAATACAACAGTACCAAACAGTAGGATTCAATCCAAAAATATAAAATTATTCAATCCTCAAATATAAAATTCAAGCCAAAACTTCAATTATAAAATTATAAAGCCGCAATTATAAAATTATGCATCCCCTCACCAAAACTATATTGATTAGAATTTTTTTTTTTGTTGCTTCAAATCTTTCGGGAAAGCATGCATTCAATTTTGCGATTTAAAATTCTCAATGAATTTATCCGAACATTATATTTGATTGAAATCCCCTTTGAAAGAAAATTTAAACAATCTATAACTTCATCAGTTTATTTTTTAATTTCTTATTGTTTTTAGGTCTGAGAATGTTATCAGAAAACTTATAAAGTTATGAATTGTGCAAAGTTCCCCGATAATCAATATATATATATATATATATATATATATATATATATATATATATATATATATATATATATATATATATATATATATATATATATATATATATATATATATATAAACACAAAAAACCTTCAAAATCCTAAATTCTTTTAAATTTCCTCGGGTGAATTAATTACACATTTCGTTTTCACTTTTCGGAGAAAGAAATCGACTTCAGGCATCACCAATACGACCCCTGTAAATTTTTAGTTAATCCCTTTAGTTATATAAGTGCTCGTCCCGGACATGCAGGCCCGCTATCCAATCGCTCCACGTTTACGCGATCACATGACTTAATCTCTATGAAGTTATATATAGGTTAGTTGTCAAGTGCATGCGCGCTTTTTTGGATGGTCACCGTAACATGAAGATGTATCCGTTGAAAGAAATAAAATTTTGTTGAGAGTTGCGGTGTATTCCTGTGTGATTGGGACTAGAGGAGCCAGTTTCATGCAGAGATATTTGAGATGACGTTCTCCACGACTTCTAGCGCTAAAACTGAATTTTGCGGACTAATTACGGAAATAACCTTTGATGCACGGCCGGCCGACTATCAGCTTTGCTCTTACCTTCCCTCGCCCTTGCCGGTCGTGATATCACAAGAGTCGGCAGTGATAAAAGAACTGTCTTGGTGCGCGAGAAAATCCCCATACATTTCAAAGTATATAGAGCAGGGTTTCCCAACCTTTTTCCTACATCGAACCCTTTTAAATGAATGATTTTCTTCATCGAACCCCTCACATTTTCTGTATAATATACAACATACAACATAATACATAATTACTTTACTATTAGCTTTATACATTTCGCCATAAAAATGGTTCTAATTGTAGTATCGACTTCATTTTTTTTAAAAAAGATTCCTTAAATTTCATTCCTTAAAACTAAATCGTAATATAAAATTGTGTTTTTTGAAGGTTTTAATGTGATCTCCCCACTTAAGGTCCAGTGGATTTCCACAGTTCTGCCTAGTGTTGGTACACAAATAAAAGCTGACGGCACCTTTCGTCACATATACAAAAGGGTCATGACATTCGACTTTAGATGCGTGGATCACTCCGCCCTATGCAAATCTGCATTTATACATATTAAAACGTATATTTTTATCTAATAATTACATTCCTAAAAGCTCAATGAATCATATGAGTCGGTGTGTTTTGACCTCCGCCGAACCCGCGAGACTGACTCACCGAACCCCTGGGGTTCGATCGAACCCAGGTTAAGAACCACTGATATAGAGGAATTGGGTCACCGGCAGGCCAACGCTCTTTTCGAAAACAAAGTTTGAGAGTAACCAAACCGTACAAGGTCAATCTGGGGTCTGGCCGCCTCGGACATTTAACGCCTCGCACGCACACGCACGCGCTGATGCTTGCCGTTTCCAATTGCTACAGTAAAATGGTGCAGTTTGTCTCCGGGGGAAATACTTACGGAGGAATCCAGCATGACTTGCCCCGCTTAGGAGAAATGAACTCTGCTTATCAGCGGTTTTCACCCAGGGAATGCCGTCTGAAGAAAATATGCCGTCTGAAGAAAAATCAGTGGTGCTAAGATACATCAGTGAAAGTTTGTGTTTCCAGCGAACAGTGATATAGCAAGAAAGTGTATCACGAAAATGCATCAAGAGAGTGTAGTAATAGTGCGTGCCTGGATCTCTTCAGTGGAAACGCGGAAAGAAATATAAAAGTGTGCCAAGTAGTGACAAAAAGTTTTGTTTTCACCGATATGATAGAACATTCTCCCTACAATATTATGACCTACAAATGAAGTTTTGTGATCTAGTTTCATTGTTGCAAGTTCCTGTGTGTGATTCATGCCAATCAGAGATTTGTGTAAAAGATAAAACAAATAAGTAATATGGTAGAAAAAAAATATTTTGTTAACATGTAATGAAGATTTAAAGGTAAGATAAGCTCTGATTTAAAACTGAAATGAATATAGAGTTTTGAAATTATTATTCTTGATCTGTTTTTGATAATATTGCACGCTTTTGTGTTTTTTAAGTGTTTATTTGCATTTCTCTCATGTAAATATCTTGTTAAATTTAAAAATGGAGAGCAATAGAGGAAAAGAGAAGCAAAACAATCAAATTAAATAAATTAAACAAACAAACAAAACAAATTGAGAAACAAAACAATCAGTCATTTACTATTAGTGGGAGCACTGATGAGGAGGAAACTAGACAAAAATCTTGACCAGTCGTTTTCAGCTAGTGATGGTGAGGCACAGTGTTCTGGTCATGAGAATAAGAAGCAATCTCAGTTCACTGAAATTCTAAAGAGATATTTAAGAGATTCATTCCTTTTGAACCTTAAGGAGGAATGAAATTAGAGATATGTCTTGAGTATTTTGAACAGAAATGTTTCCAAGAAAAAATGTCAGATGAATGGAAGGTACATTGTGTGTCTAAGCATTTAAAGGGAGAGGCATTTACTGCTTTTATAAACTCATATTTACATATTCAGAATTGGGCTGAGTTAAAAAGTAATTTACAGGAAACACTTTTTGAAGCTGACAGTGTAGATTTTTCAGAATTTTCTAATTTAAAGTATAAGATGAGAAAAGATTTAAAAACATATTTTCATAAAAAAAATTGAAGTAAGGAAAAAATTAGGATGGTCTAAGAAAATAATAGTAGAAGGTTTAACAGAAAGATTGAATTCACAGATGAGATTGACAATAGCTGCAAACCCTAATCACACAACAACAGAATGGTTGGTGTTAGCCACTAAATTAAGATCAATAATGAAGGAATTAAAACCAACCCTACTCCCCGAAAAAAAAATTTCACTCCCAGGTATGATAATAATCACCAATTTAGACAAAATTATTATCCCCAGTCTCAATTTAGGCCAAATAATAACCAACCACCTCAGTTTAGACAAAATTATAATCAACAACACCAATTTAGACAATGAGAACCCGGAGGGGACCAAAATTCGGAGAATAGAGCTTTTGTGCACAGACCCAGTAACCAGACCAATCATCACCAACAATATTTAAACTTACCATCCAGATCTTGACGAAAGTGCTCAAATTTTGGCATTACTAATGCATATCATTGGGAACAGACGTGTTCATTAGCAGAGAGGTTAGGTAGAATGCCAATGTCAGGTCAAATTCCAACACATAAAGATGCTGAATTTGAGGAAGAGCGGTTTTCAGAATGACAATTAATCTCTGTAAGGGGACTCCAGTTATAAATAATAAAAGCTCTCAAAATGTAAAATCTGTTAAAATCCAAAATAAAAGAAACTTAAATTGTGTGGTGGACACTGCCTCCACTGTTAGGGCCTGTTCACATAGGAGTCCGTTGCGTTGCGTTAAGGAAAATATGACGTTGAGACGAAAATAAACCAATCATAGGCGTAAAAAATTTCATTGCTAATCATTTGGAGGCATATGATTGGTTTATTTTCGTCTCAATGTTATCTTTTCCTTAATGCAACACAACGGACTCCTATGTGAACAGGCCCTTACTTTAATTTCTAAAAGATTAGTATTTGAAAATGATTTGGAATGTTATACAGGTACTTCAATTAAAGTCAGGAAAGCTGAAGAAGTATTGATAACAAATAAATGTAACTTCAATTTGAGGATAGGAAGTTTAAATAAAAATATCTCTGTGCATGTCATTGATAACAACTTGCCTTATCTTATTTTGGGTCTTCCAGGGTGTAAACAAATTAAGTTAACAAATGATTGTTCAATACCATGTGTGTTCAGAAAGGCCTTTCTTTAGAGTTAATTAACCCATTAACCGCTGGTGTCGCGTTGAGGCAACGGTCAAAATAAATGCGTATAAAAATTTAGCTAACAAATGAATTTTATATTAACAGTACTTTTTGAGTATGGTTAATAATCAAATTGAAAAATATTTGTCTTCAACTGTTCTTTTAATTAATTAACGAGTTCCAAACTTAGACAGTTAGTTAAGCATTTTTGAACGAGAACTTTCTCCTGGTCTTTTTCACAGATGAAATATAGGGAGACAAACTTGAGCTTTAGGGGTGATCTATTTTTAGCTAAGGTCAAAGTTTATCAGAACATTCCATCAATCGGTTGATTTTGTTTGGGTGGGGGAGGAAGAAAAAACAGGTGTTGCGTTGGCGCAACGTCAGCGGGATAAGGGTAGTTTCCTTATTCACATGTGACGTTTTACTGAGTGGAACTTTCCCCCGTTCTGTGGTTATAGAAATGCCTAAAACTAGATACTTTACGTTTAAGGAAGTTCTTAAAAGAATTTTCGACGAAGATTTAGAAAATGATGACGAGAATGAAACTGATATTGTTGTTATTCTACGAGAGACAGCAGAGGCTAGTGATGAAGAAGAAGGATATGATAATATTTTGAATAATGACAATGATGATTTACCATACGATACTGCTGTCGAAATTGAAGTGTAAGTAAAAAAGAAGTTTTTGCCTCCTAAAATCAGTACAAGTTTTTCGAAAAAATAAAAAAAACAAAAACTGAAGATTTGAAATGAATAAAGAAGGGACCATTGAATATGTCTCAGCCGAAAAATGAAGAAAAAGATCAAATCGGAACTATGAAAAGTATAATACAAGATAAAACTAGTGCAAAGATTTTTGATCTTCTCTTTGGCTCAGAGGTTTATTCCCTTCTCGTGGAATAGACAAACTCATGTGCCCAACAAAAGAATCACCCCCATTTTTTAGCATCTGAAGGCTACATGAGACGGTTCAATTGGAATATTGTTGGCGACGCGATATTATTCTTTACCTCAGGAAGAAATTTACTGATCTCTTGATAAGGACATTCAGCATGCAATAGACATTACGTGGAGAACGTGGACATTTTATTGCCAAGTCCGAAGACAGCAGAAGACTGCGTAGTAAACAATGTCATAGCCAGACAATTTATCCACGCAAAGTTTGTGACGTTACTCTACATCGTGATTGCATTGAAACTTTTCGTGATAGAAACTGTTTTCTGGATATAATAAGTAATTTTGCAAAGGAAAAATAAGTTAAATCTTTATAATAAATAAATTACCTGTAAAGTGATCATTATCTTTCTAAAGTGTAACAAAGTTAAAAAAATTTCCAGTGTTCAAATCAAAGAAAACCCTGCAGAAGTTCAGTTGAACTCACTTAATGTCAATACTCTTATTCCGCTGACGTTGCGCGAACGCAACACTCGATTTTTCGAAAGTTAAGACCAGTTTTGTTATTCTACCAATAAATTAATGTTGTATATGTTCAAATGAATAGCCAATATTATTTGTATAAAAAAAATTCACCCCTTATAGTTTTGGCGGTTAATGAGTTAAAAATGTTGGCAAAAACATTTTCATTATATATGAGAAATGATTATGTTGATAATAATGATGTTTTGAGTATTGATCATGTTATATTTGATAATTGTGGTGGAGATTCTAGTGAAAATAACTTAGAAATTTTACAAAATTCTGACAATGTTAATCTTAAGGACCAAATAGAGAATTTAAAGGATGATAGGGATTTAAAAGGACTTTTACAAAACAATGTTGGACTATTTTCAGTAAATAACTATGACATAGGTAGAATAAGCATGGAACCACAAAGAATAAATCTAAATTCTGATTTACCAGTTAGCCTAAGAGCTTATAGAACTTCACCAGTTGAAGAAAAAGAAATCAAAACTCAAATTAAAGCTTTATAAAAGCAGGAATAATTAAAGAGTCACACAGGCCTTATCCGTCTCCTGTAACTTTGGCAAAAAAGCGTGATGAAGGGAAAACCAGACTTTGTATTGACTTTAGAAAATTAAATTTAATGACTAAGACAGATGCAGAACCACTACCCAGAATTGACGATATTCTTGATACACTAAGTCAGGCAAAATTATTTTCAAACTTTAGACCTTACATCTGGGTATTGGCATGTATCCATCCATCCAAAAGATACTGAAAAAGTAGCATTTGCTAACACCTTTGGCTTATTTGAGTGGTTAAGACTTTCGTTTGTGTTATAAAATGCCCCTGCAATTTTTAATAGAACAATCCGAAGGATTCTAGATAAATATAAAGTTAATTTTGCATGCCACTATTTGGACGACATCATGATTTTTTTTCAGATTCCAAAGAGCAACATCTCGAGCATTTAAACCACTTATTTCACATTTTAAAAAAAGAGAATATCAAATTAAAATTATCTAAATGTACTTTTCTGCAACGACAAATAAATTTTCTAGGCTATAGTGTTAACGAAGGAAGAATTTCACCCGACAATGTCAATATTGAAAACTTTAAGAACTTAATAACACCAGCTAATGTAAAAGAGCTCCAAAGATTCTTGGGCACAATAAATGTTTACAACAAGTTTATTCCACATTATGCAAAACTTAAACATCCATTAAATACATTATTAAAGAAAGGGGTAAAACTGGATTGGTCAATAAAGTGCCAAGAAACTTTTGAGATTCTTAAAAACTTATTGATTTGTAAACCAATAGTACAGTTATATGACATAAACAAGGACTGTCATTTATATGTGGATGCAAGTAAGCATCAGGTAGGATCAGTGTTAAAGCAAGTAGATAAAAATGGTGTATTACATCCAATAGCTTATCATTCACGCGGGGTAAAAAATTATGAAGCAAATTACTCAATTACAGAACTCGAAAGTCTAGCCATAGTTGAGAGTTTGGACAAGTTTTATCATTACCTCCATGGAAAAAAAATTATAATTCACTATGACCATGCAGCCTTAGTTTGACTAAAAAATGTTAAAAATCTCAGAGGAAGGCTTTTTCGTTAGTCACTAAAATTAAGTATGTTTGATTATAAAATAAAATACCAAAAAGGAACTGCAACTATTGAAGCTGACAGGCTTTCCAAAATTCCTGTTTCAGAATCTGTCCAACATGTATCCCATTTATTAGAGCTGCAAAATATAATTGACTCTCAAAATAAGTACGAGGTTCAGGGACCTCAGTATAAGAAAATAAACAATGTAATATGTGTCAGGAAAAAGGGTTTTTTGAAAATTGTAGTACCATTCTCATTAACATTAGAAATTTTAAGAAAAGCGCATGAAGAATTCGGACACCCTAGAGTAAATTAAAGAGTACTATTAATTACACCTCAATACTATTGGCCTAAATTTACTGAAGATATAAATAGCTATGTAGAACACTGCCATACTTGCCAAATTAATAAGAAAAAAAGACAAAAAGGTTTTAGTTGCTGCAAGAAGTTCCTCCGACAGACCAACCATTTGAGTGCTTAAGTTTGGACACAGTAGGCGGATTTAATTATTATAATTCAACAAAAAATATTTGCATTTGGTAATTGACCATGCAACGCGTTATATTTGGACCTTTCCATCAAAAAGCGTAACAACAGAAACCTATACTAATTGCTTGAAACAAATATTCCAAATTCAAATACCAAAAAAATTGTTAACTGATAGGAATGCAGCTTTCAATTGTTCAAAATTCAGGAGGTTCTTAGAACACAATAATGTTAAACAATTACTCACTTCTTCTCATCACCCACAGACTAAATGTAAGGTTGAGAGAGTAAATCAGTCAATAATCACTAGATTAAGGTGCAAAGTACATAATTCATCATGTAAAATTCATTGGACTACTTTGTTAAATGAAGATATTAATGAATATAATCCTACTCCTCATTCGGTTACCCAATTGACACCCGCCTATTTGCTTTTTAGAATGTTACCCTATGAACCTCATATTAAAAAACAAAATTTTTCCCTCCGGTAGATGAGGCTAGAAAATTGGCAAAAGACAGGACCATGAAATATCATAATAAGAATAAAGTAAAATATGATGCACGTTTTCTAGATTCTAAATTTAATGTTGGAGATATAGTATTATATGAGGAATTCCAATACCCTAATACAAGAAAAGTAACTTCACTCTATTCTGGACCCTACACTATTTTAAAACATATTTCTAAAGTTAACTATGAAATTGATAGGCAAAATTTTCACACCAAACAAAATTCTGAAATTGTCCATGCTTGGAAATTGAGATATTATAATGCACCAGAAAAATTAAACGAATAATGACAATCTTCTTAAAATCATATATCCACACTCTTTTCTTTCATTTTTTTATGCTTAACATCATTGTTTTCATTAAAGTGATAAGAATAATTGCGTGTTGTCGTAATAAATATAAAATGATTAAAAAAAACTATCTTGCTTATACTTTCTTTTTAATATACTGTTATATGTGAAATTTTTTTTTGATCTCAAAATTAACAACCCGAATGTGACATTTCTACCTTTTATCTTTCGTTAATTCCCTCATTCTCGAATAATCTATCTTATCACACGCCTTTAACTTCTTTTTTTGGAAGCCATCCCAGTTGCCTGTAAAATTTTTATATTCACGTAAACATTTCAGTCACACAAGATGCTGAATTAAATAAATAATAGACAAAATAACTAGAGATAGACCATGGGATGACCACTCCTTGCCCTCCCATTTCTTATTTATAATTCCACAGGTATGACATATGCCCACTTTCTTATTTCTCCATCTTTGTACTATACAAGATGTTGTTTTTGGCTGCCATGTTCTGCTGGGAGAATCATGGTTGGTCCACAGTACGGCCATTTCTCTTTTATCCTTAATCGTCGCAGAACAATATGGAGAAAGAAATTCACTTTTTATGCAAACAATTACACCTCCCCTCACTTCTTAGAAGTAAGATTACAAATAATTTGAAACTATGCAGTTTTGTGCTACATACATACAAACAGGTACCTGAAAAACAAAACATGGATATACACATCAAATCAAAATAAATGTGCACAGTTGAATACTAAATAAGAATATTTTTTGAATAGAAATAAGAATTGTTAGATGAAACATGAGTAGAAAAAATAATGAATATTGAAAATGAGAATAATAAGATACAAATAGTGTTAAAAGTATAATAAAGATAATTTTGAAATGACTGAGTATTTTAAAATAAAATGTGATAAATGTTCTGTAATATTTTTTATGTCATTTATATAATATAGGAAAAATGTTTTGGTTGTGAAATGTGTCATACAGTTAAATGTGAATTTATTATTTAGTCAACATACAGCTGTATTATTTTGCTACTATTCAAGAAAAGTGGATTTTTTGTTTGTTTGCGTTTACGTTATTTGTCTACACAGCGGAAAAATACTGTGATTTTTTTTGTCATTGACTCTTCAAAGTCAAAAAAATCTGTCTAGGACTGCGGAAGGACAGACATGTTTTGTAGACAGATAAATAATTATTTATTGTGAAAAGAAAACTCAGACTCACTCCATGAATGTGTGAATTTGAGAAGGAAAGTTCAAATACTTATGTTGTTGTGCTTAGGGTTTTCGTCGACCAACCAGACAGTGATTTTCAAGAACTTTATGTTTTGTTTTAATTGAGTATACTAAGTCCTGTACTATATGTGATATATATAAATTTTCTTCTCTCTTTGGTATTTCAATTTCAGGTATATTTGTTTACTAATGATGTAACGAGGTTCGGCCACGTGATCTCAAAATTTTTTATTTTTACTTACAACTTTTTATTAACATAGATTTTTCCAAATTTCTTAACTTCGTCCTTTTTCCTCGCCCTGCTGGGCGAGTCTGCCCTAAAATGCATGCATTGGTGGTCAGCCTTTTCTCGTACGGGAGGGATATTGGATAACATAAAAACACAAAACCCTTTTAAAATCCTAAATTCTTTTACATTTCCTTAGGCTAATTAATTACGCATTTTATTTTCACTTTTAGGACAAAGAAATCGACTTTAGGGATGTCCAATACGACCACTGTAACTTTTTAGATAATCCCTTTAGTTATATGTGTGCTCTACCCGGACATCCAGGCCCGCTATCCAATCGCTCCACGTTTGCGCGATCACATGACTGAATCTCTATGAAGTTATATATAGGCCAGTTGTCAAGTACACGCGCGCTTTATGAGATTGTTACCGTCACATAAAGATGTAGCCGTTGAAAGAAATAAAATTTGGTGGGAGTTGCGGTGTGGTGGGATTGGGGCTAGGGGAGTCCATTTCATACAAAGATCTTTGAGATGCCGTTTGTCACTACTTCCAGCGCGGAAACTGAATTTTGTGGACTAATTACGGAAATAACCTTAGGTGTAATGCACGGCCGGCCGACTATCAGCTTTGCTCCTGCGTTCCCTCGCCCTCGCCGGTAGTGATATCACTCATACACACACACACACACACACACACACACACACACACACATATATATATATATATATATATTAATAATAATAATTATTATAATAATAATGCCCAACCATTCATTAAGTCCATACCTTTAATGTTGTCTTTCCCTCTATACAACTCCCTTTTCTGTTCATGTAACGCCTGTCTGTCATTTTGGAGAATCCAAGAGTGCGCTGGTCACGTCTATAAGTAAAACTGAATTTCCGTTGTCGTCATTTAGAATTATGCAATGGTTTGAAACTAGTAGTTTTGTCAAACAATCTCTTCTCTATTCAGTGTACGAGGGGAAGTCATTAAGTCACAAAAGATAATTAAAAAATAACAGTGATAATCATATCAAGACTAATTTTATTTCTCAACTTAATCTCCACCAGTATGTATAAAATTCTTTGGGTTGCTGTCTCAGCCATATTAGACTCTTCATCATCTACAAACATTTGCCTCAAAGAGGTTTATTAAGCCTAACACAGGAGACTATTCAAAAATTTGGATGGCAGTTTCTTCAACATCCACCTTACAACCCCGACTTAGACCAAAGCGATTTTCAACTGTTTAGTCCACAAAAAAGCCATCTTGAAGGCAAACACTTTGCAGGTGATAGTGAGTCTAATATGGCTGAGACAGCAACCCAAAGAATTTTATGTAGCTGGCCACTGATAAAACGATGAGATGAGTGCCTAAATATTTGTGGAGATTACGTTGTAAATATTGAAAATATTTACAACGACTATTTGAATGGATTGGGTGGCCAATATAGCCTGACTAAAACTTTTCAAAACCACCAATCGAAATGTCTCCCGCTGGTTCCGAATTTATTACTTACACACACACACACACACACACACACACACACATATATATATATATATATATATATATATATATATATATATATATATATATATAGCCTCAAAAGTGACAACATCACAAAATATCGGTGAAGGAAATTACTACATCAGCTCATTAGTCTAAGTAAGCAATAAGTCATATGAGCTATTTCTGCTGGACTTTCGAATGTACCTAATGCACTAGACACGGCCCGACATAGGAACTAAGACCTTACGGGGGTGAATATAAGTGGTGTTTATTAATGTGTTTCGTATTCCTTAAAAAAAAGATTGGCCACCCGTAATTTTTATATAATACAGTGCATGTGTTAGTCTACTGTCAGGTGGCAGTAATGAAGCTAAGGGCATCGTGCTTTTTGGGGGGAATAGAGTAAAATGTCAAACCTTGCAGACTTTGCAAAAAGGCCAAATTGTTGGAGCTCGTTTAAATTGGAGTAGCTTTTAGTGCAACCCCAGGATAATAGGTGCTTTTTCGAGATATCGAAAAGGTTCGATCGGTTTCGAAAGTCATGATAACATATAGAGGGCACGGAAAAACATCCTTTGCCAAACAAAATAGTGGACAAAAGGTAGCGCTGAGTGAAAGTGACGGACGAGGTATTGAAGCGGATTTTGACATGAAGAAATAAAACAACTCCAACCAAAATGACAGAAGGGCTCTATCTGCATCTACATGTTGCGATATCAACCATTAGAGGTAGAAGGGAACTTCACAAACAAAGCATTTACGGAAGAGTAACTATTCCCAATCCACTTGTAATAGATGCAGATACAAAATATCGCCCTCAATGGTGCCACAAACGCAAATCATGGTCGATTAATATGTCGAGAAACGACAGTTGGTCCGATGAATCATTGTTCACATTGTTCTTTGCAACAGGACGTGCGTATGTCTGGAGAACACCTACTGAAGCGTATTATTCTGGCTGTCTCCTCTCAACTGTCAATCATGGAGGTAGGTCTATCAAGGTTTGGAATGGCAACTCATGGTTTTCTTCTGGCCCTATTGTAACCCTAAAAGGGAGATTTAATGGGTCGGACTATGTCCAAATTTTAGCTTACTAGTCCCTCCAATGATGCAAACATTGGTTCTTGCAGGATACGGCGTTCTCCAGGATGATAATCCCCCTATACATTCAGCTAAATCTATCAAGTATTGATTTGAAGAGCATAAAAATTAGTTATTTTAAGAGTCTTAATTAGTTGTTGTTTGAAAATTAGTTTATTTTATCTTGCCCTGCACAATGTCCCCGATTATATATCATCCAACCACCGTGATCTGTATAAGCGGATAGAGCCAGGTATCGGTATCCACCACTATCTCTACAGGAACTTTCATGATTTTTCCCTGAAGAATGGTATAATATATTCTTAACTACTATTAACGATTTGTATATTCCAATTCCAAGGTGAATCAGTTGATATTACATGACAAAGGTTATCTGGGCCGTATTAATAAAGATTTTCATGTTGTTTCTTAGTGTTTCCATTATTTTGATAACCACCTGTATACATGTACACACACACACACACACACACACACACACACACACACACACACACACACACATATATATATATATATATATATATATGTGTGTGTGTGTGTGTGTGTTTTTTCAGTCCATATTTATATGTGTTATCGATATACCTGTCTACATGAAATTGCAATTAAGCATAGATATTTAATGAAAATATTTATTATTAGCTCTGCAGATCAATTATTTTTACTGATTATATATCTTCTAACTCTTAAGGAATGTATATTTGCTCTCATCTGTTTTTTCTTAGAAAGGAAATATATTAAAGAGGTTTTATCTTTTTTATACCTTCGGGAATGAATATGTCAGCTTAAGTAATATACCTCGTTTTGAAGATAGAAGGTAAGAAAATCATTTGCTGTTTAATATTCATGCAAGAACGTCCGAAACTCCTCAACAAAATTTTCGGCTTTGCTGAAAGCCATGGAAAATTTAAAAAAAGGATGTTAACATTACTTGCTAAAGACCCCCAAGCATTGAGTTTCTTTCGGAGACGTATTGTTTTATAAATTAAAATGTATTTCTTCTGATTCTATAACCACTGAAGTAGCCGCAAGGAACAGAAATAAGCGAAAACTAAGACCTTATAATGAAAAATAAAAAAATTTCATTTTGTTTGATGATTTAAAAATAATTATAGGTTTTCGAATTCCTTAGAGCTATGTTTTCATTCATGGCCTGGATTTCCTGCTTATCAGAGTTCATCCTTGCATTATAAGTTTTCCCCTTAGTAATGCATATTTCCATAAAAAAGATTTAGATGTAAATTACAATTTCACAGAATGGCTTTAGAATTTTAGCGTATACCTAAATTTAAAGAAGACAATAGTTTATAATGAAGAAATACTGTCGAGTGATCTGAAGAGGTACATGAATCGAATTCCAAATTCAAATATACTTTAACTCGCTTTTGGTTTTGATATTCGAAAATCTGTATTGGAATATAACTATCAATATTACCTCTATTCATTGCGTCTTCAGCCACATCACCAACAAATGTATAATTCTGAAAACAAATATTTCTAAACAAAATTTTATATGCAGGGAAATTTCTTCATGACAGACTGTATAAACTATCATAATATAAAGCAGATTTAGTTAGCAGAAATGCTGAATATCTAAAGCATTGTCTGATATGAAGGCCTTATTTGAATAGTGGTCCACCTCCACTTTAAAAAAAATGGAGTTATCCTTACTTTCATGTTCATACAAGTCATTTCCATCTTATTTTTAAACTGGTACACCTCCAGCATAATTCTGCTGCCAACAGAGGGCATTACGAATCAGACTTCGTCAGTCATTTCTCAGGACTCATTAGACTTTAAGGCTCTGTATCGCAAAATGAATAAGAATGAAGTTGGACCACTATTCAAATAGGGCCTTCATAGGGTACTTGTCAACGGATATTCACATTGAAGGGTTCACATTGAATCCGTCAGGGTCAGTGTTGTTCGTATTGACAATCGAAGGCCGTAACAGTTTCGTTGCTAATCATTTGGTGGTTTATAATTGGTTAAATACATTTCAATATAGATAACGCTGACACTGACTAATTTTATGTGAACAGGCCCTAAAGTGGGTGCCAGATGTAATGGTTCAACCTCTAATCAATTGATAAAATGACTTTAATGTTAGGGGATTTTCATGAAACTTGGGACCCGCAGCTAACAGATTGCACCTAGATTCTAGTTATATTATGCACATTTGTTTTTCATATTTAGATACTTTATATGGTATCTCGCACTATGCATTGTGGGAATTTTTTTTTAAAATTTAGATTCCTGTTCAAAAAATGTATGGATATAAGTTTTAGAAAATTAATATTGTTGGTGACGGAACTGAAGATGCAATGACTATAGTTAATACTTTGATAGTTATATACCTGTAACGATATTAGAAAATCTTAACGATATTAACTCTCGAAAAGATAGAGGTAGGGAGATTGCTCCCCTGTTTACCAAAATGCAAAGGAACTAAACCTCCATTGTTGTATTTTCTTTTTGAAAATCTTTACCTTCTTCAGTGGTTCCTAAAACAATGAAAAATTGAGAAACAAAAGATATTCCGCACGCCTCTTTTAAGTGTATTTCAGCTTTCTTGGAAGACCTGAGGCGAATTTCAGATTTTAAAGAGACGTGTTTATATGAAGAAAGTAAATTGGATTACTTTGGTGAGAGTTTGGCAAAAATAGCCGCAAGCGCAACGGAGGAGATAAAACCAAAAGCTTAAATAAAAAAAGTTTGTTTTCAGAAACTAACTTTAACACTTTTAAAATGCAAAGAGGTTTCACCTCTTGCATCATTTATTCCTATAGATTATTTCGTTAGGTTTCTCCCAGCTAAACTGCATTTATGGATTATTTTGCTTTATTGACTTTTTTTTTTAGTTTGCCGTCGAACTTTTTCGAAACTTTGCTTTTCAGGTATTGGTGAGTTTATGGAGCGCTAGGAATGTGTGATAGACAAAAATTTTTTTTGATGTTTTCTTTCTGGTTATTACATTTCTAGTTGAGTTAGTTAGTCTTCGTTGAATTTTCTTTCAAATTATTTGGAATAAGTTTATTAACTCTACGACAGAAAGTAATCTCGGATACAGCAGTGAACATATATAAAAGAATGAAAATGTCCTGGGGAATAATAAGTGGGAATTTTAATTTTTATAATTGCACTTTTTAAGGATGTTCTGTAATGTTTAGTCCTAGAGCATAATTTAGCTAAAATTGTGCAAGTGTGTGAAGTTCACTGTTCTTTTTACCCTTAAGGTAATGTATATACTAAACAATGAATTCACCATTAACTAGATACGACGAGGTTTTCTACACTAAACTATTTATTACAACACAATTCGACTACATAAATATCGTACTCAATTGCTAGCAGGCAACGGGGAATTATTTATCCAGTGTGTTAATCCCGGTAGTTACATTACGGGAACTCTACCATAATTCAGCCTCGCCACTGCTTGTACATACGCCACACTAACCTTTCTGTCTTCACTTAATCACCAGGTCACTGGAACGATAGTTAACTTCAAAACGCCTTCGGTAAACTTGATAGTGTCCGGCTGCTGTACGGCAAAGTGTTCTTCACTCCAGTTGTTTTTCGTTCGCCGCTCACCTCCGTCCGAACTCGCCTCGTAGTGTTTTCTCTCACTGACAAGCGTGTACGCTACTCACTGGGATTCGCGTCTAGTAGAACAGCGCCCCTCATCTGCATGTGGTGCGTCTTCTTAAAACGACGATTTATTTAAACCAGGGGGGTTAATTTTGATTCAATACCTCACAAGTGACTAAATTTATAAAATTAAAAATACCGGAGGTTAACAAAGTTATTAATTTTTTTGGCATAATTTACAAACATATTACAAGCATTGTGTTGCTGTTGTTTATTTTGCCCCCTGGCTGGAATGTATTTCTAGGCCAGGTCCATATAGGCTTTAGGCTGAAGTGTTCGGCTCCGGTTTGAATAGCACCACAAGGATCGAAGTCCGTCTTAACTAGTTGACACCTCAATTTTCACCGATCACCCCCAGAGTCTACATCTGGAGGGGATCACACCCCCTCCCATGCACCCTGACGGACATAGCGGGACTTTCCGGTCTACGGCTTTACCGTGCCCATATCTCGCCTAGACACTTAGGTGTTTAACGGCGCGCGCCGGGATTCGATCCGAGCACCCTCAGCCCCGAAATCCAGCACGCTACTGCAAGTCCACCTCTAAAATATAGAGTCATTGAAAAGATGTGTTAAAATATACCAAATGCATAAAAAACATGTATGAATGAAAATATCTTTATGTTTTAACTTCAAATGAGCCATGGGAAATAACAGATCAGTCAACTGAAAGCATTTCGACGCTAGCTTCAGAATTAGAGCCATATTTCTGTCCAATCTATGCGTATTTCAACATTTCTGTGAATAACAATCACTTCTTTGCATTTTTGTTTTTAATATTTGAGCCAGATGGCAACTAAGAGTATTAACAAAATTAACTGCGTAAAGGACCACTAATTTCCCAATTCAACTAACCATTCTTAGGCCTCTTTATTCCACAAAAAGAATTTTAGTTTTTTTGACAGAAATTTTCTTTTCAGATCGATATAAAAAATCGAGGAAATTTATTTGAATAATTAAAGAACAATTTTTCTTTATTAATCCATTACTTAGATTCAAATCGAGTAATTTAAGTATTTAGGAATTAATGAGTTGAAGCATGAAACATGTGCTTGGTGTGCAGCTTTTTCCGACTAGCAGATAGAAAAGTACATTATTAAAAAGGGTCATGCAATCTCAATACACTTGTAGAAATTTTATTTGCGAGAATCGATGTCTTTACTATTCTATAGTGAAACTAAGCATTTTGACAACTAAAAGTATTTTGTGTTAAACAAAAAGTAAAATTTTTGTCATTTAGTGGATTTCCACGTTAAGCCCAAAGAAAGTTGATTTTGATTAGAAATATTGAAGCCCTAACTATACGCATTAACACTAAAATGTTAAAACACATTTGAACTAGAGGCACAAATAGATTTTGCCTCTATTATATATCACTTTTTATTATGCATAAGTTTTGTTATTATGCATTACAAAGTCTTATCAAAGATATTTTACTTTGATTAGTAAGATTTAAGCTACAATCAAGCACTTTATTTCTAAATTTGGTGAATATATCCTATTCTAGGGTTAATTATATCAATCAATAAAAGAATAAAATCAGCAATGGAATAAGTATTCATTTCACCTTATATTTAACTTATTCCTGAAATATATTTCACTTTAATATTTAAAACATTGAAAAAATTAAAACTGTATCAGAGGTGCCCGACTTTTCCAATTACCTTCCCAAGTCTGTCGCCGACATAAGAAGTCTGAGAATCCCTGACTTAGACATTTAAGTAGCTCATATGTTTCATACCGAGCTTCGTTGTCTTCTATACCTAATTCTTAATAGGGTAAATAATTCCTAATATCTTAATCTCGTATATTGAAGATTTGAAGCTATCGACACCACCTTTTTCGTGCTTATTAATTACATACAAGATTTGTTCTACATTTTTTCCTAAATTTGCAGTAGAGAATTGTTTTCAAGATTGGGCTGTGTAACATTTGCACTGAATGCTTCCACTGTTGAAGATTGATAAACTTTTTGTATAACTACACCAGTCCTTTCTGATACGTAAATGTACGTAGGGAATTTTGCTTTGCATGTCCTGGCATATCCTCTTGAAACTTGAGAAGCTATTAAAATTTACCCTCTGATCTGAAGACACTGTTCATGCTGAATATTTTGAAAAATATATTATAAATATATATTTGAAATAGGGAGTAATAAATAATGAAGAATAAGAGCTTTGTATGATTCAAAGGTCATATAAACTATCTGGCCAAAAGTATCCGGACAACCCCCTAAAGAAGTGGATCTGGCAGATGACGTAATTTGATGCGTAACCGAAAGCTATAAAAGTGTTGGTAGTGGTTTGTCAGGTCATATTTATGCGTTTGTGAGACAATTAGTAAATCAAAGGAGCTTAGTGACTTTGATCATGGCATTATAGTGGCATGCCACCTTCGTGGGAAATCAGGTCGTGAAATTTCGGACATTCTACAGTAGCCAAAATCTTGATGTAATTGTAAGTGATGTAACTGTGAAGTCAAAACGTCGAGGCAGTGAAAATGCAGAAAAAGTGGCAGGTCGAAAATAATTAGTGAACGCAGCCGTAGAACTCTGAAAAGGGTAGTGAAACAAAATCGCTAGTCCTCGTTGATTGAAATCACTCGGGAGTTCCAAAATTCATCAGGCGTTAGAGCTAGCAGCAGGACTGCTCGTCGAGAGTTAAAAAACTTGGGATTCCATGGTCGTTCAGCCGCTCACAAGCCGAACATCACTCCCCAGAACGCTTAGCGTCGATTGCAATGGTGCAAAGTTCACCTTCATTGGAATGTGGAAAAATATTCTTTGGAGTGATGAATCTCGCTTTACAATCTGGCAGTCCGATGGACGCTTCTGGTTTTGGCGGATGCCCGGCGAGCGCTTCTTACGTGACTTTATTGTGCCGACTGTTAAGTTTGGTGGTGGCAGCATCATGGTGTGGGGTTATTTTTCATAGTTTGGCCAGGGTTCCTTAGTTACTGTGGTTGGAAACAGGAACTCTGAGATGTATATGGACATTCTGGACAATGTTGCTCTCCCAACTCTATGGCAATATTTCGGGGAAGGCCCATTTCTCTTCCAGCAGGATAACTTCTCCATTCACACATCGAGGCTTGCGCAGGCATGGTTTGACGAAATGGGTGTTCAAAAATTGGATTGGCCTTCTCAGAGACCCGATATAAATCCCACTGAACACTTTTGAGACGAATTAGAACGCAGATTACGTAGCCAGCCAAATCGACCATCCTCACTACCAGAACTCACTGCAGCTGTGATGGACTCTTGGAAGTCAATTCGTATGTACACCTATCAAAAACTGGTGGAAAGTCTCCCCAGAAGTGTGCAGGCTGTCATCGATGCAAAAGGAGGAACAACATCAGATTAATATCCCTTTGAGGGGCACCGTTTGCACAGTGAAAGCGGTAAATCTCGTCTTTTTTTCACTTGTATTCAATTTATTCCAGTCAAATGAGCAGAAAAATGGCTAATGCTGCCATCTATTATCAGGTTAAAGAAGCAAAAACATTTTACAACCTTTAATTGGAAAATTTTTCAAGATTCTTTAGGTTAAAAACAATCGAAAGAAAATATCAGCACCGTGCAAGCCGTGCGCCTGAAAGGGATATACATCAGGACTCTCCGAGTACGTACCACTGGGCGTCCGGATACTTTTGGCCAGATAGTGTATATATGCACTATCTACCAATAAATATTTGGACACTTGTGATAGAAATGAAAAACAAAATTCATTCATATTCAATAGTTGCTGTCTCCACGAGAGGAAGTTACAGCCTCAAACCTCCGTGGCATGATTTCCCCAAGACTTTATATGACGGATAGTGGTATTTTATTCCACTCGGCTTGGAAAAGACATGTAAGTTCCTTCACCAGTTTTGGACATTTGTTACACCCCTTAATTCGGCGATCCAACTTGTCCCATAGGATATTGATAGGGTTCAGGTCTGGGGTATAGGCATACCAGTCCATTCGGTTAACCCTATTGTCACCATACCCATCCATGGTGGACCTCGCAACATGGCAGCTGGCGTTTTCGCCCTTGTAGTAATATGAGTCCAACCCGTAACTGCCACAACGTAGGAAGTACACTTTCATCCAAAATAGTGCAGTAGGCATCGGCGTTGAGCTTACCATGAATTAGAACCAAGTCTCCCAGTCCTTACCAGGTGAAACACCCCTAGGCCATAATTCCACCTCCGCCGAACTTTACTGTGGGCACAATGCATCCTGACAGGAGGCGTTCTCCAGGTAGACGCCAGACCCTGTCATCCGAATGGTACAGTGTGAACCTTGATTCGTCTCTCCATAGAACCCGTTTTCATTGATCTACAGTCCACTTTCGATGTGCTTTGCATCACATTGACCGAACAGCGTGGTTGGACTTTGGGGTCAAAGGCTTATGAGTGGCAGCACGACCACGAAAACAAGCAGATGTGCTTCCTTGCGGATGGTATTCATCGAAACAACCCTCCCGGATACCCGTTAAAACTCCTTGAGTATGTGGCCATCGGTTGGCTGCAGTTCGTCTGAATTTCTCTGGACAGAACCCGTCGGTCTCTAAACGTGACGATTATTTATGAATGGAAATACAAAACAGACCTAGCACATGCCTACAGTTTGAACTCCAAATGCAGAAGTTCCCGAAGTAGTTACTCCACATCTGATTGCTTAGTATTAATATACAGTACGGATTGACAAGATGGTACTTGCAAAAACTATATGTAAATAAATTTTTAAAAATCCCCTTCTAAAAATAAACCAGGGGCACTAGAGATTGAGTCGCATTTTCTAAACAATGAAAGCTTTTTTTATATATGTTACATTCCCTATTCCTATTAACTTTTAAGATTAACGTTTTAAAGGCACTTTCCTTGTGTTTGGAGTAATTGGTTACGTTCGGTATTTTATTTCCGTAATTTTCCAAAATTTATAAACGAGATCTATTATGCGTTTCCTAAAATGTTTTGTGTAAAGTTCACACGGGATGCTTTCTTGGCAAAAAATAGTTAAAAAAATACTGCGTTTTCTGTTTCGAAAACTACTCTCCTCCTCTCCAAAACGCAGGAAATTCTGCTTTGCTGCAGTTTGCTACCGAATTTACTGAACTTGGGACGAAAAAAAGTAGTCCACAGACTGAAGGCGTTCCTTACCTGTGTTACCTGCGAACGTTCCCACGCCATTGACGGTTCTCTTTTCACAAAACTAATGGGCCAATAAGTCGAATGACTCAGTTTTACGTGATGTTAATAGCCTTTAGATAACAGTCCTGTATCACTGCCGTTAAAAGAATTGAGCTAATAATCACAATAACCAATAACGTCTCATTTACGAGGGATTTTCGTTTTGTTCAAAAAACATTCCATTCGTCACCCTTATTTCTTGATATGTTAGGAACTTCTCGCTATATATTTGTGGGCGAATATTTATT